>WNWK01019018.1:0-38693 GCA_009830355.1 Cherax destructor | reverse complement strand
TCAGGATTCAGAGATGGATATAACTGCCGCTCTAGTTCTGTTAGCTAGAATCCTAATCTCTGCCAATTTTGGAAAAAGTGATCTTGCGTTGACATGATTAAAGTGAAGGCCTGTTTTCATAAAACAATCATAATCATCAATATATGACAAAAGGTCATTTGTATTAAAAATAGGTAAATCAATGTCATCATTGCTAAAGGGTAACTGTGCCAAACTGCATTTGTTACAAACAAAATGAAATCTGGCACCATTACCATAATCGAACACATCCATTATGCACAAACCCATTACACAATTTACATAAGTTATATTTACTGTTCTTCTTTCGTACCTTACTACAGTGTATACATATGTCTGGTGGTGTCTGAGATAATAAGAATGGTTCTATTGTCTCACATTGACCTATCTGTGCATTACATATAGAGTTAAGGTTATCATTCCTAGCTACTAGACAGTCATTATCACCGTCACTTATCTGTATGTTGAAGATTGAGACACTTATGCAACATATGGGAATCTTTATTAAGGAAACGTTTCGCCACACAGTGGCTTTATCAGTCCAATACAAAGCAGAAAGGTGTAAGGAGAGGAGGAGTTTGAGGTAATCAGTCCCTCAGCCTGGAGTCGATGTGTTCAGTCCATCAATCTTGTAGAAAGTACAGCACAGGGCCGTAGAAGTGGCTTATATACTGTAGTCAGGTGAGGCGAAGCAGGAGGAGGCGGGGTCATAGTGGTACCAACCACTAGTCGAAGTAGGTCTTCGTCCAAAGGTTGGACAAGTATTGAAGAATTTCTTGTATCAAGATCCCATGATGTTTCAGTGTCTGACAGATGTGATAAATGGTTTTGAAAACCGACAAGTTGAAGATTGAGACACTTATGCAACACACACACACACACACACACACACACACACACACACACACACACACACACACACACACACACACACACACACACACACACACACACACACACACACACACACACACACATATCTGTCTGTTTTGCACCTGTACTATAGTTTGAGATCCTGGGTTAGTATGGATATCACCACTTAATAGCTCCACTATAAAAGCTGTGCGCCACTGTTTTTGTTTGGATATGTGGTGTTGCCATACCTTGCGGTGATAGTGACATTTAAATTTCTGGTAGGATGGCAACTGTTGGGCTTTCACTGTCCAGGGTGCTATCACCCCATTTGCCTTTTCCAGTTCCCATGACTGATTTCCTTCTTCAGAGAATTGCAGGATAAGGATAAATATAATTATGGCAGCCTGTACCCCTCTAACGCCAGCCATGTTTACTCTTCACTCTTTATCAATTCACAACAAAAATTTGTTTTCTTTTCTTAAAAAAGAAAGGAAAACACTGATCGCTATCAGTTACCTAGCAATGGCCTAGTAGCTACTCTAGCAATTACCACTGATTACTAGGAAATTTCCTGTTATCTTACTTCACAAACCCCCTTCACTTATTCCCTTTACTTCACCAACCCCCTTCACTCCTCACTTACTTCACCAACTCCCTTCACTCCTCACTTCACAGTCCGGCTTCACCTATCACACTTCTAGCTCATTTCCATCCTGGCAGGGTAAAGAAGTTTTAATCAATGGCGTTATCCGTCCAAAGCCTCATCAATCCCATTTAGCGGAGCTGCGTCGTGTTGTTGACTGTACCTCGTAGAGTTGATGTTTCAGCCATTTTTAAAAGCACTGAGGAAAAAACGGCCACTGCCCCTGACAGATTCCTTGGAGTTTTGTCGTTAGATTTGGCGTTTTCTCCTATGTTTCCCTCCTAATGTACACTGGAGGTCAGCTATTGAAAAAAATCCTTGGCTGTTTAACTAATCCACTTCCTTCCCGCATTTGACACTGAGGGAAAGAACCGCCGCTATAGCCTGACAGTTTCCTTTGAGTTTATTTTGTGTGTATATATATATATCAATAACAACACTGTGGCTACTTACCTGGAGTCTACCTGGAGGGAATTCCGGGGATCGACGTCCCCGGGGCCCGGTCTATGACCAGGCCTCCCGGTGGATCAGGACCTGATCAGCGAGGCTGTTACTGCTGGCTGCACGTAGTCCAACGTACGAACCACAGCCCGGCTGGTCTGGCACTGACTTTAGGTATGTGTCCAGCTCCCTCTTGAAGGCAACCAGAGGTCTACTGGTAATGCCCCTTATGGCTGGTGGGAGGCTGTTGAACAGTCTTGGGCCCCGGACACTTATTGTGTTTTCTCTTAGTGTACCAGTGGCGCCCCTACTTTTCACTGGGGGTACGTTGCACCGTCTGCCAAGTCTTTTGCTTTCGTATGGAGTGATTTCTGTGTGCAAATTAGGGACCAGTCCCTCCAGAATCTCCCAGGTGTAGATTATGATATATCTCTCTCGCCTGCGCTCCAGTGAATATAAGTCTAGTGCTTCCAGGCGTTCCCAGTAGTTAAGGTGTTTGATGGAACTTATACGTGCAGTAAAGGTTCTCTGTACATTCTCTAGATCTGCAATTTCACCTGCCTTGAATGGGGATGTTAATGTACAGCAGTATTCTAGCCTAGAGAGAACAAGTGATTTAAAAAGGATCATCATTGGCTTAGCATCTCTTGTCTTGAATGTTCTCATTATCCATCCTATCAGTTTTCTCGCAGATGTAATAGTGGCATTGTTGTGGTCCTTGAAGGTGAGGTCTTCGGACATTACCACACCCAGGTCCTTCACATTACTTTTCCGCTCTATTGTGTAATTGGAGTTTGTAATATACTCAGTCCTAGCTATTATTTCCTCCAGTTTTCCATAACGGAGTAGTTGGAATTTGTCTTCATTGAACATCATTTTGTTCTCTGTTGCCCATTGGCTAGCCGGAGGATCGAACCCGTGTTGTTTTAGCCCTCCTCATGGCGACCGAAAATTCACGACGCTCTAAACCCCTGGATCATACAAACCTACAAACAACTTGAGCCTAGCGAACTAGGCATGCTTCAAGTTGCGAGGACATACGATGGTGTGGTTGCCTCAGAGCTAATTCCATTCTACTTCCCGTTTACTGTACTAGCCTCCACAAGCAGTACACATATTATTGTAACCACGAACAAGTGGTATTTAATCAATAACACTGCGGCTAGCCGGAGGATCGAACCTGTGTTGTTAGCTCTGAGGCAACCACACCATCGCATCTCGTCGCAACTTGAAGCAAGCCTAGTTTGTTAGGCTCAAGTTGTTTGTAGGACTGTATGGTCCAGTGGTTTAGAGCATCGTGAATTTTCGCTCGCCATGAGGCGGGCTGAAACAACATGGGTTCGAGCCTTCGGCTAGCAGGAGTGTTGTTATTGATTAAATACCACTTGTTCGTAGTTAAAATATATATATATATATATATATATATATATATATATATATATATATATATATATATATATATATATGCTAGGAATTCGCAAGAGCAGGCGAAATATTCACAAACACTGATCTCTGGCCGACGGAGACTCGAACCTACGAACCTCATGACAAGGTACGCAGTGCTTTACCGACCGTACCACACTGGTCCAATACCTTGGCATCCAGCTCTTGCGAATTCCTAGCATTGTAAAAATCTCTAGTTGTGTCGATGCATGCAGGGGATGAGATGAAAAGCTGTAAGCCTTCCTGCCTGAAAGCTGGCTGCCTTGGAATAACGTCTAGCGAAAGCTGGATGCCAAGGTATTGGACCAGTGTGGTACGGTCGGTAAAGCACTGCGTACCTTGTCATGAGGTTCGTAGGTTCGAGTCTCCGTCGGGGTAGTTGGAATATATAATATATATATATATATATATATATATATATATATATATATATATATATATATATATATATATATTGTGGTTACAGGCGAGTGGGTGCGGGAGGGAAGAGGAGCGATTGGTGGAATGATGATGTAAAGAGAGTAGTAAGGGAGAAAAGTTAGCATATGAGAGGTTTTTACAAAGTAGAAGTGATGCAAGGAGGGAAGAGTATATGGAGAGAAAAAGAGAGGTTAAAAGAGTGGTGAAGCAATGTAAAAAGAGAGCAGATGAGAGAGTGAGTGAGATGTTATCAGCAAATTTTGTTGAAAATAAGAAAAGTTTTGGAATGAGATGAATAAGTTGAGGAAGCCTAGAGAACAAATGGATTTGACAGTTAAAAATAGGAGAGGAGAGTTATTAAATGGAGAGTTAGAGGTATCGGGAAGATGGAGAGAATATTTTGAGGATTTGTTAAATGTTGATGAAGACAGGGAAGCTGTGATTTCGTGTGTAGGGCAAGGAGGAATAACATCTTGTAGGAGTGTGGAAGAGCCAGTTGTGGGTGTAGGGGAAGTTCGTGAGGCAGTGGGTAGAATGAAAGGGGTAAGGCAGCTGGGATTGATGGGATAAAGATAGAAATGTTAAAAGCAGGTGGGGATATAATTTTGGAGTGGTTGGTGCTATTATTTAATAAATGTATGGAAGAGGGTAAGGTACCTAGGGATTGGCAGAGAGCGTGTATTGTTCCTTTGTATAAAGGCAAAGGGACAAAAAGTGCAAAAATTATAGGGGAATAAGTCTGTTGAGTGTACCTGGTAAAGTGTATGGTAGAGTTATTATTGAAAGAATTAAGAGTAAAACAGAAAGCAGGATAGCAGATGAACAAGGGGCTTTAGGAAAGGTAGGGGGTGTGTAGACCAAGTGTTTACAGTGAAACATATAGGTGAACAGTATTTGGATAAGGGTAAAGATGTTTTGTGGCATTTATGGATTTGGAAAAGGCGTATGATAGGGTAGATAGGGGCAATGTGGCAGATGTTGCAGGTGTATGGAATAGGAGGAAGGTTACTGAAAGCAGTGAAGAGTTTTTATGAGGATAGTGAGGCTCAGGTTAGAGTGTGTAGGAGGGAAGGGGACTATTTCCCAGTAAAAGTGGGCCTTAGACAAGGATGTGTGATGTCACCGTGGTTGTTCAATATATTTATAGATGGGGTTGTAAGAGAAGTGAATGCGAGGGTCTTGGCAAGAGGTGTTGGGCTAAAAGATAAAGACAAATACAAAATGGGAGTTGTCACAGTTGCTTTTTGCTGATGACACTGTGCTTTTGGGAGATTCTGAAGAGAAGCTGCAGAGTTTGGTGGATGAATTTGGTAGGGTGTGTAAAAGAAGAAAATTGAAAGTGAATATAGGAAAGAGTAAGGTGATGAGGATAACAAAAAGAATAGGTGACGAAAAATTGGATATCAGATTGGAGGGAGAGAGTATGGAGGAGGTGAATGTATTCAGATATTTGGGAGTGGACATGTCGGCGGATGGGTCTATGAAGGATGAGGTGAATCATAGAATTGATGAGGGGAAAAGGGTGAGTGGAGCACTTCGGAGTCTGTGGAGACAAAGAACCTTGTCCATGGAAGTAAAGAGGGAATGTATGAGAGTATAGTTATACCAACGCTCTTATATGGGTGTGAAGCATGGGTGATGAATGTTGCAACGAGGAGAAGGCTGGAGGCAGTGGAGATGTCATGTCTGAGGTCAATGTGTGGTGTGAATATAATGCAGAGAATTCGGAGTTTGGAAATTAGGAGGAGGTGCGGGATTACCAAAACGATTGTCCAGAGAGCTGAGGAGGGTTGTTGAGGTGGTTTGGACATGTAGAGAGAATGGAACGAGACAGAGTGACTTCGAGAGTGTATAAATCTGTAGTGGAGGGAAGGCGGGGTAGGGGTCGGCCTAGGAAAGGTTGGAGGAGGGGTAAAGGAAGTTTTGTGTGCGAGGGCTTGGACTTCCAGCAAGCATGTGTGAGCGTATTTGATAGGAGTGAATGGAGGCATATGGTTTTAATACTTGACGTGCTGTTGGAGTGTGAGCAAAGTAACATTTATGAAGGGATTCAGGAAACCGGCAGGCCGGACTTGAGTTCTGGAGATGGGAAGTACAGTGCCGGCACTCTGAAGGAGGGTGTTAATGTTGCAGTTTTATAACTGTAGTGTAAAGCACCCTTCTGGCAAGACAGTGATGGAGTGAATGATGATGAAAGTTTTTCTTTTTCGGGCCACCCTGCCTTGGTGGGAATCGGCCGATGTGTTAATAAAAAAAAAAATATATATATATATATATATATATATATTATATATATATATATATATATATATATATATATATATATATATATATATATATATATATATATATATATATATATATATATATTTTATATATATATATATATATATATATATATATATATATATATATATATATATATAGATTACCTGTCAAATTTGAATAGCCTCGAAGTATAGTTCAGGAAGAATATTTGATTCTTCCTGATGCCATTGATATTCACTTTACCATCTTATATATATATATATATATATATATATATATATATATATATATATATATATATATATATATATATATACTTTATATAAACTTGTGCACATGATTTTATATGTGTGGATATGATCATATGTTCTCCCGCCAGTCAACGTGGGCATTCACTGTTTTCAGTTTTTCTTCGTAACTCATGTTTTTTTCAGCTCTGGCAACTTTATTTTATCTACATTTTTTTTTTTCTGTGCGGACAGCACCCCCCTCAGCACATTCCGTTTTTTGTCTGATGTTTCATACAGTTTTTTTAACATGTTACTATTCATATATATGAAAGATATTTTGTAGTTTTCCAACATAACATGTACTCATGTGCGTAATATGTCTACCTAACTATGTATCATTGTACCATGTCTAAATAAGCTATTATTATTATTATTATTATACGTGTGTGTAAAGAAGACGCGTGTAGTACCAGGATACTAATACTGAGAAGTTTTGCCCACAGTAGCTTCATCAATCCAGTCATTAAAATGATAAAGCTACTTTGAGCGAAACGTCTCCTCGATAAGTATCTTATAAGTACACATGTCTGTCTTGCATACGTACACACCTATTCGTGGTCGAATGGGTCAAATCTCAATTACTGCCTCTGCCTTATAACCTATTCTTAAAGATAATCGTGTCTTCAAGGGTTAAACTCAAGCTGTTGTTCTGTAGTTCTTTGCTATTGCTTTACTGTCCCCTTTGTGGAGTGGGGCTATGTATGTTGTTTTTAGCCATTGTGTTCATGCTCCCTCTCCATAGGATGTTAAAAGCACATGATAGGGGTTTCTTGCAGTTCTTGATGAACACGGAGTTCCATGAGTCTGGGCCTGGGGCAGAGTGCATGGGCATGTCATTTATCGCCTTTTCGAAGTCATTTGGCATCAGGATAATATCAGATAGGTTTGAGTCTACCAAATTCTGTCTCTCTTTCATAAAAAATTCCTTTAGGTCTTATGTATAATATTTTCAAAATAAAACTGATTTTGATTTATTTTAAAAAGCATGTTCCTGTCTATGCTGTCCATTCTTCTGAGTACTTTAAACGTTGTTGTTATACCTCTCCTACTCTCTCCTTATTCCAAGGTTGTGAAATTCACTTCCTTAAGCTCGTCATAGTTTCTCTCTCTCATCCGCAATATTTCCTCACTCAGTTCTGCAATTTCATTATATACGTATATATTTTGTATAACTTCTGCTTGAGCTGCAGATACTTTAATTCTTTTCAGAATTTCAGAAATTTGCGTCAACATTTATTCTCTTTGTCTGAGGTCCTGTCTCCATGTTGGTAAAATCATTCCGGTGGTAAACACTAACTCGTCAATTTGCCTTGGTACTCTCTTTGCTGTATTTCATTTTTTTTTTTTGCTGTATTTCGTCTTATTAATTTATCCTCAAAGACACTTAGATCCTTCTCTCAATTACTCACGAACGGTCACACTAAATTCCTGACTTCATGTGCTCTGTTGGAATCCACATTCACTTTCTCGCCCAGGTCGTTCTACTTTCTAACCACCCCAGACTGACAATAGTTGTGCCACTTGCACGGCTAGTTTGTTGTGCACTCCTGCTCATTCAGTGAGCAGTGTTGTGCACTCCTGCTCATTCAGTGAGCAGTGTTGTGCACTCCTGCTCATTCAGTGAGCAGTGTTGTGCACTCCTGCTCATTCAGTGAGCAGTGTTGTGCACTCCTGCTCATTCAGTGAGCAGTGTTGTGCACTCCTGCTCATTCAGTGAGCAGTGTTGTGCACTCCTGCTCATTCAGTGAGCAGTAGTGCAAAAAATAGGATTACTAGAAAGAAATATTAGTCATTTCATATTTTACAATTACTTCATATAGTTGCTGTACACAGTACAGTTGGGAATACACTGGGTTGCAATCTATAAAAACAGTTGAGACTGAGGAATTACTAACATCTCTGAGATTCATATATGTCTTTAGCTTTTGTCTGTTCCCTTGTCCCCAGTTCCATCATTTCAATCATTCTTCAAAGGTTTGCATGATCGTATTTTGTACGTTGTAATCATATCTTCTCTAGTTCTCTTGTACTGTTATAGGGTTTATTTTGTTTTCGCTCTTTCTGGGTAGGCTGTTCCTTTTAGTTCTGTGATTAATCTCGGAACAAATTGTACTCTCTGTAGTTTCTGAACATGTTTTCCCAAGTAGGGGCTTCGTGCTAGGGCTGCATACTCTGTGATGGGCCTTATATACGTCATATACAGTGTCCTGAAGAACTTCATTGAGGAACCTGAAAGTTCTAAGTTTTCCTGGCACATGTACGCTGCCGTGGTTCTTCTGATATGCGTCTCTGGTTATACGCATGGTGATTTTTCTTTATCCTAGGTCCTCTTTCTCCTCTTAGGTTTGTAGCATTCTAAGTCCTATTTCTTTTCTGAGGTTTGTAGCCTCTGGGCCTCCTGGTCAATATTTCGTGTTTGATGTTCTTCCTCCTTCCCAATTTTCATAACTTTAAACTTGTGGGGTTGGAAGTCCAGCAACCACTAATCGCATTTTGTCTTCAGTATGTAACCTTCTTCCGTTTTCTCCGGTATTTGTGTATGCACAAGCATGTCCCTGCCTGTGTGTGCGCGTGTATGAGTGTGTTATAGCTGTATCAACCGTGTGTTCGTATATAGTTTGTAATTGTGTGTCCATCTAGTCGTGGTTGCAGGGGTCGCATCTCAGCACCTGGCCCTGCCTATCAATTTACCACTTGCCACCAGGTTTACTTCCTCCTAACCTTGTAGGCCCTATTATACTTATTCTTAAAACTGTGTATGGAGCCTTTTAAATACTTCTTCGTCCAGGCTATTTAACTTCCTGACCATTCTGATGCTTAAGAAATAATTCATGACATCTCTTTGACTCATTTTGTCTTTAGTGTGTCCTCGTGTGCCCAATTACCACCTTTAGAATGATCTATCCCCATCTACTCTGTCAAGTCCTCTATCACGTTTCCCTTGTTTCTTCTATCCTCTAATTTTGTCAACTTCAGTTTCCCTAGTCTCTCCTCATGGCTCATTTCCTTTAACTCTGGGAATATTCAGATTGTAAACTTCTCCACTTCTTTACATGATTTACCATTCGTGGGTTCCATGCTGGTGGTGCATACTCCAAGATGAGCATGATATATGTTGCATATAGGGTCATAAATGACTATGCTGAAATTCCTGAAAATTTAATAGCAGATTTGTCAAGCATGCATTTGTTACGGAGGCTATTAAGTTGACGTGCCTCTCGTGCAAATATGCTGGGTACTATGCTTTCGCCAGGTTCTTTGTATTTCAGTGAGGTTTGTAGTCTCTGACCATGTGTACTCGGTTTCTGGTCTTTTTTTCCCAACTTCAATTTTCATAACTCTGCCGGTGTTGAATTCCTGTACTGTTCGTCTATGCATGTGCGTGTGTGTGTGTGTGTACTCACCTACATGTGGTTCCAGGGGTCGATTCTGATCGCAACTAGGTCCACTCCTGGATACAATAGCCTTGTCGTACCTCTTCTTAAAACTATGTATGGATGCCTCCTCTAGTACGTCCTGCACGGCACAAGGATGTAGAAATATGTTGGTACCCTTGCCATGTTGGTGTCACGTGAAATGAATGGACCGATGCCGAGACAATGACTGCTACAATGAATTTATGGGCCACATACATAGATATGTCCTTGGGAAATGGGGAGCCTGATGGGGCTTACATATAAGTAGTAAGTTATACATGTTTTGGTAGGACAGATGTTTGACCTTCTTCCTTCAACAAGAATCATCACTTTGAGACAAAATGATTTCACTTTGTCTTATCACTTTGAAACAAAGTGAGAATCTGGCACATATCTCGCCCATAGCCAACTGCTCGCAGGTGCTCTTGCCTTCCCCATCTTCTGTGTAGCTTGTGGTGTGCAGCTGACTGTCGAACACGTTTTAACTCTTTGCCCACGGCTCAGACCTATTGGATTTCATCGTAGTTTTTATAATTATCAAGGTGTTTACAGGGATATCGGGGAACTTTTAGGAGACTCTTTTGACATTAAAAGTTTAATGGGGGTTTTAAACTGATATTGGGTATTTTAACCTTGTGTATTAGTGTTTACATATGTTGTTTTAAATTCATGCTATTATTTTTTTATTGTTTGCTAATTTTATCTTTGTCAGAGTGCTTTTAAAGATTCAAAATTTCTACTCACATCTCTAGTAATGAGCCCCTACTAGTTTACCCTGTCTGTGCATCTAAGTATTTTGAATTTTGTGATCATAACTTCTTCTCATTCTTTATTATTCTTCCATGATCAAAGGCCACTTCCATCATTCTTCCTTCACAACTCATTCCACTCAATTCACGTAGCAGTATGATTGCACTTTTTTTTTTTTCTTAAGCTTTCTGATTTACTAGGCTAAGGTTCCACATACTCAAAAATGCGTCAGACATATGAGGTCAAGATAGTTGTGCCGCCTGAGCTTATTGTGCACCACATGTTCATCCACTGAGTCTTTGTCAGACCCTACTGATCATTGTTACACCACTAGGAAGTAATATTAGTCATTTTGCATTTTACAGTTCCTTCATATGAGTGTTGTATACAGTATAGTAAGGAATACAGTCTCAAAAAATGGATATCTTATTACCACAAAAAAATAAACATCGGTCTTATCTTATCATTGACAATGAAGTGTTTTGTCATATTCCGTAAGATTTGCATGGAGGCGTCTGAAAGGTTGGATGTTTGGACACTAAGACATAATGTTTCAGTGTATGAATGTGTCTCTCCTCACACTATGCATTTTATATCACTGATATCTCCATACAAACCGTACTGCGAGAGATACTTATAGCCTAGCCTTAGTCTTGCAACTTGCTGGCCTTGTTGCTGCCTCCATATAAATGTTTAACTTGGCACATTTCATTATGATGGATAGTTGATCTGCTAGTTCCTATCTGTACTGTTCTACTTTCTTCAGGCTCATTTACTAGTTCCTTTCTGACTGTTTCCTAAACTTCTTTTTGAAAGATCGAAATTATATTCATAAGCCTCCAGGAGCATGACAAATGTGATGAATTAGCTAAACAAACATTAAATAAAGAGAATGTTGAGGTAAAGATTGTTCTCGTCTTATTATGTCCACTAGGTACATTCAAGGCCGGCACACCATTCACCGGTTCCATTTTTCCGCTCTGTGGATATTTCACGGTGTTGGTGGGAAACCCGTTACTAAACCCAGGTGAGGATGTCCGCTCTGCCGAAGCTTAAACATGGGGGTCAACCTGACCGAATTTGGAATTTTTGTATCTGTTTCAATTTGCACAGGGAAATCCCGTTCCCTTTATTTTCATCGTCCAGCTTTGGCAGTACTTATTTCCCGTACATCGGGAAGCAGGACTCGATACAGTGAAAGTTCTCAGTGGTCCTTAAAACCCCTAACAAGAACAAGAGACTGTTTTGAACGAGCCTTGTCTAGGTTCTAGAATGCCGCTCTAGTGTTCACTAGCTTAGCCTTTGCTGCTACTTTTTATTCATGTGTATTGCAGTGAGCTGGTTTGGGATAATGGTTATTGCGAGGCCTTGTACTTTAAATGTTTATGTGTTTGTTTCTTTAAATAACTAACAAAAAAGGCACAATACCGTGACTGGAACAATACACACACAACCCGCACATATAAAAGAGAGGAGCTTACGACGACGTTTCGGCCCGACTTGGACCATTTACAAAGTCACACTAACACACAGAGACAGAGGAAGGGTATTATAGGCAGGCAGACAGGGAGGTACAAGAGAGTGGGGAAATGTAGGAGTAGTGGTAGTAGTGGTAGTAGTAAAGGTAGTAGTAAAGGTAGTAGAGTAGACAGTCATATGGGAAGGAGCACTGCTATGAGGCTAGGGCCCAAGGGTACGAGAGGAAGAAAGCGAAAATGAAGGAAAATACAAGTGTGTTTGTTTCTTTGCTCGTGACTCGGTTGGTAGAGTCTTCACCTCACACACTGAGGGACATGGAATCGATCCCGGGACCGGTGAAACGTCAGACGTGTTAAAATAAGACAAGATAAGGTTTTTGTTCGTATTTTTAACCCGGGGTAATGTTAGACACTCAGGATAACCCATTAAAGTCAGTGAGTCATCGAGGACTGTCCGTCTTATCTCCTACGTGGTCTTTATCTTCTCCCCCAGGATGCGACCCACAACAGTTAACTAACACCCAGGTACCTACTTACTGCTAAGTGAACAGGGGCAGCAGGTGTAAGGAAATATGCCCGACGTTTTCACCCGTGCTGGGGATCGAACCACGGACTCAGTATGTGAACTGAGTGCGTTACCAACCGTGGCGTTGTAGGCAACTCTCTCTCTTTACACTGAGTGTCCGTGGTTCAATCCCCGGCCGGGTGGAAACATTGAGCGTGTTTCCTTACACCTGCTGTCCCCATTCACCTAGCAAGCAAGTAGGTATCTGGGTGTTAGTCGACTGGTATGGGTCGTATCCTGGGGGAAAATGTATCTCCTATGCCTTGGATTAAGAGACTTTCACTGATGTCCAGGCACCTCCTTGAAGATACCTACTCTGCCTAAAATACACACAAATGCACCTCAGTTATCCTTCCATCTCCAGTATTGGCTCTTGATCATTTATCAACACTATCCAGTAGATCTAATCTCGCCTTCGCTGCTGTGTTGATTTCATGTTTACCGGCTTTCTTTCTCAGCCGAAGATAAATATTTCTGGCTTTTCTTTGGACCATTGCTCCAATTCCTTGAATCAAACCTGAACGCCATCACTGTGTTATACCACTGTGGTATAGTGTATAACTTAGTGATACCATAGTGGTATAGTGTATAACATAGTGAGGCACTGTGTGACCCTTATGGGTTTAGCGCTCCACCATGAATATACTAATAATAATATTTCTGGCTCTTCTGTTCGCTACCCTATTTTTCTAGTGTTGGATTTAGTTTGCACTTTTTATGCTCTTGTTACATTAAATATATGATATATAATGTTTATTTCTACAAGTACAAAGTATACAGTCCTGGCTGACATCAGTGACATGCTATATAGAAGGCCGCTTGTTAAGCAGAACATTTAAGGCAAATTAGGTCAGTTTTGTCCCAGGATGCGACCCACACCAGTCGACTAACACCCAAGTACCTATTTTACTGATAAATGAACGGGAACAGCAGGTCTCTTAAGGAAACACGTAATGTTTCCACCCGTACCGGGGATCGAACCTCGGACCTCAGTGTGTGAGCTGAGTGCGCTACCAATTGAGCTACAGGACATTCTTCACAATCCGCGAACGAGGATGGTCGAAAATACTTCTTTTTGCTTAGCGGTCAGGAAGTGGAACCACGTAGACTGTGAAATGGTAGAGGCAGAATCTATACATAGCTTAAAAAATAGGTATGATTGGACTCTAACAGTCATGGGCATTGTCGCGTTATTTACTCTGCGGCGTTGTAAATTTGTCTCTCAACTTTTTACACTTGAGGCTGAAAATGTTCTTCAGTGTTTGGGTGGATTGCTACACTTCTCCCACAAATTCTGAGTTCTTCTAATATACTTGTGCTAGTAAGCTTGTTAACTGGGAGACGTTTCGCCAACCAGTGGCTATATCAGTCCAAAACAGAGAAGAATCCTAAACTACTTCATGACTTCTACCGACTCCAGTATCGAAGTGCTGAAGCCACTGGCTGGTACAACGTCTCCTACATAATGATAGCCACGTGTTGCACATATAACTTATTCATCTACTCTTCGCTTTTACAAGCCATTAATGTAATAAGCTTCTTAATTCACCATCATCACCATTCCCCCTACATCACTTTCTTAGAATCTTCACTTTCTCTTCTTTAACTTCACTTTGTCCAGGTTGTAAAACCTCAACACAGTCCTCACTTCCTCCTTGGAATTTTTTTTTTCTGTCTAAATTACTTATGTCTTTAACTTCCGGTTGTAGCCCGTGTGTGTAAGCCCCGCCTTTTAAATTATCTGTCCTATGATAACAGGTATTGCTCAGGTAGCGTAGGATAACAGGTATTGCTTAGGTAGCGTAGGATAACAGGTATTGCTCTCATGTAGCGTAGGATAACAGGTATTGCTCAGGTAGCGTAGGATAACAGGTATTGCTCTCATGTAGCGTAGGATAACAGGTATTGCTCAGGTAGCGTAGGATAACAGGTATTGCTCAGGTAGAGTAGGATAACAGGTATTGCTCTCAAGTAGCGTAGGATAACAGGTATTGCTCTCAGGTAGCGTAGGATAACAGGTATTGCTCTCAGGTAGCGTAGGATAACAGGTATTGCTCTCAGGTAGCGTAGGATAACAGGTATTGCTCTCAAGTAGCGTAGGATAACAGGTATTGCTCTCAGGTAGCGTAGGATAACAGGTATTGCTCTCAAGTAGCGTAGTATAACAGGTATTGCTCTCAAGTAGAGTAGGATAACAGGTATTGCTCTCAAGTAGCGTAGTATAACAGGTATTGCTCTCAAGTAGCGTAGTATAACAGGTATTGCTCTCAAGTAGAGTAGGATAACAGGTATTGCTCTCAGGTAGCGTAGTATAACAGGTATTGATCTCAAGTAACGTAGTATAACAGGTATTGCTCTCAAGTAACGTAGTATAACAGGTATTGCTCTCAAGTAACGTAGTATAACAGGTATTGCTCTCAAGTAGCGTAGTATAACAGGTATTGCTCTCAAGTAGCGTAGTATAACAGGTATTGCTCTCAAGTAGCGTAGTATAACAGGTATTGCTCTCAAGTAGAGTAGGATAACAGGTATTGCTCTCAAGTAACGTAGTATAACAGGTATTGCTCTCAAGTAGCGTAGTATAACAGGTATTGCTCTCAAGTAGCGTAGTATAACAGGTATTGCTCTCAAGTAACGTAGTATAACAGGTATTGCTCTCAAGTAACGTAGTATAACAGGTATTGCTCTCAAGTAGCGTAGTATAACAGGTATTGCTCTCAAGTAACGTAGTATAACAGGTATTGCTCTCAAGTAACGTAGTATAACAGGTATTGCTCTCAAGTAACGTAGTATAACAGGTATTGCTCTCAAGTAACGTAGTATAACAGGTATTGCTCTCAAGTAACGTAGTATAACAGGTATTGCTCTCAAGTAACGTAGTATAACAGGTATTGCTCTCAAGTAGCGTAGTATAACAGGTATTGCTCTCAAGTAACGTAGTATAACAGGTATTGCTCTCAAGTAGCGTAGTATAACAGGTGTGGCTTATATGTATGGTACGATTGTACATATTGCCAACAAGTATGGTAGAATGGCAGCTATTGCCCCCAAGTATGTTACGATGGCAATATTCTCCATAGGTATGGTAAGATGACAGATATGGTAAGGTGGCAGGTATTGCTCACAAATAGTCTAGGATAAGAGATATTGCCCGTATGTAGTGCAGGATAACAGGTATTGCCCACAGGTAGTGTAAGATGACAGGTATTGCCACAAGTATGATAGGATTATAGGTAGTGCCCCAAGATATTGCCCATATATTAGGTGCAGGCCAAATCATTATTTCAGAGTACGCTTCGTTTATCACGTAATGAAAATTCACAGTGTGACGCGTCCTTCGTAACAAAGGTCTGGAGTGTACCAAATGTCTTTCCACCAGACACGTTGTCTCTTGACCGATATTTTCTTGACACTCATGTTTTTGCCTGATGCGTGTTATTGTGTTGAATGGGTCATTCATTGTTGACCATAGAACTGGTAAAGATGGTGGGGGAAAAGAGGGATTACCTGGAGTATACCTGGAGAGGATTTCGGGGGTCAACGCCCACGCGGCCCGGTCTGTGACCTGGCCTCATGGTGGATCAGGGCCTGATCAACCAGGCTGTTACTGTTGGCCACACGCAACCCCAAGTACGAACCACAGCCCGGCTTTTTGGTACTGACTTTAGGTGCCTGTCCAATGCATGCTTGAAGACAGCCAGGGGACTATTGGTAATCCCCCTTATGTATGCTGGGAGGCAGTTGAACAGTCTTAGGCCCCTGACACTTAGTGTGTTCTCTTATCGTGCTAGTGGCGCTCCTGCTTTTCATTGAGGTGATGTTGCATCGTCTGCCGAGTCTTTTGCTTTCATAGGGAGTGATTTTCGTGTGCAAGTTTGGTACTAATCCCTCTAGGATTTTCCAAGTGTATATGATCATGTATCTCTCCCGCCTGCGTTCTAGGGAGTACTGGTTGAGGAACTTCAAGCGTTCCCAGTAACTGAGGTGTTTTATTGCAGTTATGCGTGCCGTGAAGATTCTCTGTACATTTTCTAGGGCAGCAATTTCACCTGCCTTGAAAGGTGCTGTTAGTGTGCATCAATATTCCAGACTAGATAGAACAAGCGACCTGAAGTGTCATCAATGGCTTGACATCCCTAGTTTTGAAGGTTCTCATTATCCATCCTGTCATTTTTCTAGCAGATGCGATTAATACAATGTTATGGTCTTTGAAGGTAAAATCTTCTGACATGATCACTCCCAGGTCTTTTACATTAGTTTTTCGCTCTATTGTGTGGTTGGAATTTGTTTTATACTCCGATGTAGTTTTGATTTCCTCACATTTTCCATATCGGAGTAATTGAAATTTCTCATCATTGAACTTCATATTGTTTTCTGCGGCCCATTTAAAGATTTGGTTGATGTCCGTCTGAAGTCTTGCAGTGTCTTCAATGGAGGACACTGTCATGCAAATTCGGTTGTCATCTGCAAAGGAAGACACGGCGCTGTGGCTTATATCTCTGTCTATGTCAGATATGAGGATGAGGAACAGGATGGGAGCGAGTACTGTGCCTTGTGGAACAGAGCTTTTCACCGTAGCTGCCTCAGACTTTACTCTGTTTACTACTACTCTTTGTGTACAATTGCTATGGATTCCGTCACACTTTGGATTACTCATTCATGATAAAGTTGATATGTTAGCCAAGAAGAGCACCCATAAGGAGAATGTAGAATATAACTTTGGTATATCTGTGTCTAGCATTAGGAATAATATTAGGAGAGAAATAAATAATGAAAATGATAGCTATAGGAATGCAGTTAGAAGCCTGAGTAGATCTATAACCCACTATGATAACATGAACATAGATAAGTATGTTTATGGAGCAACTTGCAATGTGAACAGACTGACTGATGTTGTAGTGGCCAGGCTTAGGCTTGGCTACAAGTACTTCTGTCAGTTTGGGAGACACAGATGATGATCAAACTAAATGCAAATTATGTGATCAGGCATATGGTCACTGTCCTGAACACTATGTGCTTGATTGTCCACTTATTGAGGAATATAGAGATAGACAGTAAAATAACCTATGTGACATGTCAAAATATCTTATTAATGAAAATAAGATACCAGTTATACTAAGCAAATTTCCTAAATTTGCTTGTAACAGATAAGTGAGCTGTAGATATAAATCCAAATGTACAATTGTTAACCCTTTTGGGGCCTAGTTCCTAGGCCTTTTGTGTATCCATATGCTCTTGCGCTACCGTCCACAGGATGGATATGGAGTGCACAATAAACTAGCCACTTCGGTGGCAAAATCTAAAAATCTAATCTTTGTGTTCTGTGTTTGGAAATTATAGATCCATTTACCAACTTTTCCTGTTATTCCTTTATCACGCATTTTGTGCGCTATTACACCATGGTCACACTTGTCAGACTTTTGCAAAATCTGTGTATATTACATCTGCATTTTGTTTATCTTCTAGAGCATCCAGGATCTTGTCATAGTGGTCCAGTAGTTGGGACAGACAGGAGCGACCTGCTCTAAACCCATGCTGCCCTTGGTTGTGTAACTGATGAGTATCTAGATGGGTGGCGATCTTGCTTCTTAGAACCCTTTCAAATATTTTTATGATATGGGACGTTAGCGCTATCGGTCCGTAGTTCTTTGTTATTGCTTTACTCCACTTTGTGGAGTGGGGCTCTGTCATCACCATCACCGCTATCTACTGCTGTACTGACTTCTCCCGTGCTGCCCTCATTTCTTGCCATGGACGCTCCGCATTATTTCTACGACTGAAGACACTCCTCTCCTGTTCTTTATCTCCACTTACTCGCTTTTTCCTTACCTGTCTATGGATTGCTGAATGATTTTTACAGATTAATACAATATTATAATAATACAATAATTTAAGATTGTGGAAGTGGAGATAGACGAAGAATAGCCCAGAGAAGACATGTCGTCACTTGCAATGTCAACAGACTGACTGATGTTGTAGTGGCCAGGCTTAGGCTTGGCTACAGGTACTTCTGACAGTTTGGGAGACAGATGATGATCAAACTAAATGCAAATTATGTGATCAGGCATATGGTCACTGTTTTGAACACTATGTGCTTAATTGTGCACTTATTGAGGAATATAGAGATAGACAGTATAATAACCTATGTGACATGTCAAGATATCTTATTCATGAAATAAGATACCAATTGTACTAAGCAAATTTCCTAAATTTGCTTGTAACAGATAATTGAAATGTAGATATAAACCCAAATGTACAATTGTTAACCCCTTTGGGGCCTAGTGCCTAGGCCTTTTGTGTATCCATATGCTCTTGCGCTACCGTCCACAGGATGGATATGGGATGCACAATAAACTAGCCACTTCGGTGGCAAAATCTAATCTTCAGTTGTTTATCTGGAGTTTACCTGGAGAGAATTCCAGGGGTCAACGCCCCCGCGGCCCGGTCTGTGACCAGGCCTCATGTTGGACCAGAGCCTGATCAACCAGGCTGTTACTGCTGGCTGCACGCAGTCCAACGTACGAACCACAGCTTGGCTGGTCAGGTACCGACTTTAGGTGCCTGTCCAGTGCCTGCTTGAAGACAGCCAGGGGTTTGTTGGTAATCCCCCTGATGTATGCTGGGAGGCAGTTGAACAATCTTGGGCCCCTGACACTTATTGTGTTGTCCCTCAACGTGCTAGTGGCACCCCTGCTCTTCATTGGGGAGATGTTACATCGCCTGCCGAGTCTTTTGCTTTCGTAGGGATTGATTTTTGTGTGCAAGTTTGGTACAAAGCCCTCGAGAATTTTCCATGTGTATATAATAATGTATCTCTCCCGCCTGCGTTCTAGGGAGTACAGGTTTAGAAACTTCAAACGTTCCCAGTAATCGAGGTGGTTTATCGCAGTTATGCGTGCCGTGAAGGTTCTCTGCACATTTTCAAGGTCAGCAATTTCACCCGCCTTGAAAGGTGCAGTTAGTGTGCAGCAATATTCCACCCTAGATAAAACAAGCGATCTGTAAAGTGTCAACATGGGCTTGTCATCCCTGGTTTTGAAGGTTCTCATTATCCATCCTGTCATTTTTTTAGCAGATACAATTGCTACGGTGTTATGGTCCTTGAAGGTGAGATCCTCTGACATGATCACTCCCAGGTCTTTGACATTAGTTTTTCGCTCTATTGTGTGGTTGGAATTAGTTTTGTACTCCGATGAGATTTTAATTTCTTCACTTTTTCCGTATGTGAGCTTAACGGAGCAACGGAGCGCCTGATGGCAGGCACAACAGTTCAGGGGTTCAGTTTACTGTCTTGTTTGCAACGACCCATTCTTAAAAACTTTTAAACACATTTTTAGGTACGTGAGTTGTGCGTAGTTGTCCAAGTCTTTGATGAATTATTGAGCAAAATCGTGGATTTGTCGTGATGTGCAAATATATGAGGCAGCGGAGGTGTATTTGACAGTCGAGGTTAGTTTGATAGTTTGATATCTTTATTATGCAGCCCATACCCATCCTGTGGGCGGTAGTCAAAAGATTACAGAGGTACATAATGGGTTCAGGGACTGGACCCCAAAGTTATGATAGCTGAGCAAGTTACAAAGGTAATGAACTAACAAGCTACAAAGGTAATGAACTCACAAGTTACAAAGGTAATGAAACATGTAAGTAAATTTACTTACTTACGTTTATACATGGTTACAATCATGAACAAATTATAACGCAATGAACACTTCACTAGTCTACACCCGGTCACAACTGTAATGAGTTCTTGGTGCAAATTTTATTGTTGGGTCACACATACACACTTACATATACACATACACACACACACATACACATACCCACACATATATAATACACACACACGCACACCCAACAGGCCCAGCCTTCAATCGACATGTGCATAGGACAAAAAGGCAATCAACACGCGGGCACACACACACACACACACACACACACACACACACACACGTGGTAATGCTTTATTTACAGGGAGCAAAGTCAGGGTATTTTTCCAGAATGGTCTGTAATATACCACTGTGGATAAAATACTTTGACATATCTTGAACATTTCTGAGTGAGTTGTCTCTGAATTCATTAATTTTGTCGCACTCCAGTACATAATGACGCAGGGTGTGACAATAATCCAACTGACAAAGTTTTCATTTTGTTTGGTCTACATCTGGTGGTGGTGATTTAACCTGCCAAAGATACTTGTAACCCAGCCGGAGGTGGGCGGTGGTGACATCCAAGAGTCTGCCTATTTTGTTGGATGCACCATAGACATGTGGCTCCTCCTGCATGATAGAATGATGATAGATGGACTGACTGGTGTCAATCTCCCTGAGTCTTAAGTCAATAAAATTCAGTTCTAGTTCTTTTCGTATTATTGTTCTCAAACTGCTAACTGACAAGCCAAGATTGTAATCTACCCCCTCTTTGAAAGCATAAAACTTAGCCAATTTATCAGTTCTATCATGCATCTGAAGACCAATGTGAGATGGAATCCACAGCATGTGCACTCTGACTCTACTATCCACAATCCTACCATACCTGTGTCTGGCTTCTGACACAAGCATGCTACAAGTTATACTTGACGAGTTGAGAGCATTTATGGATGACAGAGAATCAGTTACAATTAGAGAGTCAACCTTAGATGCATGGACGCATTTGAGTGCAAGGAGTATGGCAAACAGTTATGTCTGAAGGGTAGAGGCCCAGTTATTTGTCGAACATGGTGTACTTGTTCGAAGGTGTAATGAAGACTCGGGTATTTTTCCAGGTGAGGCCGAGGGTGTGCTCGTCGACTTCAGTTTCCTAATCAGAGGTGTGAGAGCCTTGATCTGGTGGAGTTGCAGTGGGTATGGAGGCGGTGGTGGACCGGGCAAGCGGAGTGGCTTGAACAGCTGGTGGGTCAGGAGTGGATTGGGTAGTTGTGATTGGAAGATCTGATGGGATGGTGATGTCTCCTACGTTGGAGAAGATCTTCAGTATTTCTGTTGATGGCGCAGTGTTAGGAAAATTAAGTTGGGAAGGTTGTTGAGGCGGAAGAATTAGTTAATTTATCGTGGCGTTGAAAGTTCCAGGGAAAGCGGCGTTCGTCATGTGAATATACATCATTCAGTACATGATATTGGTTGGAGCGTCGTCTGGGAGTGTTTGAATAAAGTTGGCAGCAGAAGTAGGCTGTTGGGAACTTTGAAAATTGTTTAAGTATTAGCTTTGAAGTCTAGTAATTGCAGCCCAAGTCGGGGGTCTCGAGTTTTTCTTCTTAACGATTTCCTTCCTGAAAGGACATTTGACTGCAGGAGTGTGAAGATCAATCATTTTTGCAGTTGAGAAATTTCGGGTGAGAGGTAGAGGTGCAGTCCTTATGAGTGTGTCCTGCACCGCAGTTGAAGCAGTGTTTCCTTTTCTTCAAAGGGCAGTCCTTGGCTAGGTGGGTATACTCATAGCGGCTCCAACATGAGATGGTGTGGTGAAATCGCTCTGGTTTTATGTTCCTGGAATTAACATAGTAATGTGAAATGCGTAGAAGCCATGGAGATTTCAACGAATGTGATCTTGATCACAGAGCTGGGAGTTGAAATTTTTGTAATGGAATCAATGGTGGTCCAACCATTTTGATCTTCATTGAGTCGTTTCAGATATTCTGCTGAGTGGCTGGTGATCAAGCTTCTTTATGAACACCGATTTACTGGCTCTCAGCGAAAGGGAAGGAACACTTTGAAGTCATGGTCCTTGACAACATTTATAGCAGAGGTGATGATCTTGTCAGTTTAGTCATCGTTAAATTAAAATAAACGGTCATGTAAGAGTCCTTAGTACTGAGGAGGTTGGACAGTTTCACCTACAGAGTGGTCGTCAGGAGTGTTGCCAGTCTTTTTCGTCGTGTACGGGATGGTACCACCATGTGGGTGAATGAACCCAGCATCTTGGCGTGTTTTCAGTGGTACTACTGTGGTCACTCTCATTGATCCGATTTCGGTGCCCGTGATCTGTCCTAATGAAAGAATACACGATAAGCATAGATACAGTATATATTAATATTAGGGAGAGCAAGTGACGCGGAGCCGTGAGATGAGAATCTGTCAGGTCAGAAGGGCGATGTGTGCTGAGGAGCATGTAAGGGGGTTACTGTTTCTGGGTGAATGAGAGTCGATTTCATGCACTTTCTTCTGCTCCAGGATTTTCTTTCTTTTATCCTATTAGCCGTGAAAAGACAGGAACAGAAGAAAATATTTGGAATCGGTGTTCATTCATACCATAAATACCATTACCCAATATGAATGAAGTTTCTAGTTGGCGAAAGCCCTAGGTCACATACCCTCTCAGCATCCATTGCCCTTCTGACCTGGCCTAGTCGGCTGAGCACATTGGTTTGGGTTTTGGACGTGTTTTTATTGTAACTTTAAAGGAAGAAAAGCAAGTTCTAGTATAATTAAAAGTTTATGAAAACTCCGTAGAGTGATTATTTTTTAAAAATTGCACACTCGTGGTTTCTGAATGAGTAGGTAATATAGCCTAGCTATATGATTATTTCATGGTATACCCGTGTGTGGGAGATGAGGCCTGTGACCTAGTGAGCTTTTTCTAGCCTTACTGCTTTCACGCGGTCATCCATCAAGTTACTGACCACACCCAAAAATGCTGAACCCAGCTGAACCACACGAACATGTACAACATCTCACAATAAATAAGGATTGTGAGTAAACAGTAGTCATATTATAGCTCTTTTTTTTCTTATTTTTTTAGTTGAAGCCTTTGCCCTCCCCTGCTGACCTTGTAACATTCAAGTGTCGCGCCACCCTGTATTGATTGGACACCATCTAGTGGCAGACACACGGACTACACACCACAGCTGTCAAAATGGCTCTCAAAGATTTAGTCGGAAAAAGTAAGTATTTCCAACTATTTAGTCCATTTGTTTCTGACGTGATTGTGTGCTTGAGTGCGTGGAGTTTCCCTGGGTGCCATATATGAAAGAATTTTATCCTGGGTGGTGGTAAGAGAGGTGTGTGTGTGTGAGGCGGATGTGGGTGGGTACTGAACGTCGTCTGCTGCCCTCCCGTATTGTGTTTCCCTTATATAAGTTTTTTTTCTTCTCGACATTAGCCTATGCACTCTTGTCTATTTGTAGCGTACACGAGAATGTTTTCCTGTAGGCCTTAGCTTCTTATGTCTGCAGGTTATAGATTTGAGGCGGAGACCAAAAAAGGTTGATGTTGTGACAGTTGAGGGAGTTGTCATGTGAGAATGACTCGCTACTACATTATAGCATTTACCTGAAACCTACCTTTCACAAGCCCTATGTATACTTTCATTATTTCTAAGTCAGATTGACATACCCCTTTCCCTTTATGCAGAATTTTAGTATATATTATACATTGTATATGTTTTGTATTTTTATTGCATTTTATTTTGTTGATCAGCATATAATATTAATGTTGCTTAAATTAACTTAACAGTGCTTATGGTAAAGAATGTGTTCATGCATTTGGTAGGTATAAAACACTGACCTGTATTAAATCTATATATTTGAGATTTCATTAAAAGTTAGTGACAGTTTAATTTGTAAAAGCTGAAAATGGGAGCAGAGAATGTAAATATATAAAATTGAGTGGTGAGTTTATCCTGGGCATAGTGTTGATGAAAAAGATGATTAAATATTAAATCACAGAACGGGTGGGAAGTGAACCCACGGCAAGCGAGTCGTAAAACTCCAGGCCAGTGTGTAAGTCACTTGGCTAACTTGCTACAATACAATTGATTCAACTATGTATACTTCTATACACCATAGGGAAGTTAGTTACAGCTCACTTCCCATGGGTTCAGTCCCTGTTCGCTCTGTGGTTTGTTTGCAATCATGTTATGAATTTGTGAGTCATTAGTAAATATTGAAGAAATATTTAAATTTGCAAAAATAACCCACATACAGTGGTACAGAAGTAACAGGAATGTTTTCTGTCCAACTACAGATCATCTTCAGTTAATATTGAACTAGTTGGGAGGAAGCCCTTAAATATGTATACTGTACATGTAATGTATGCAGATGCCATCATAGAAATTGGGAAAATGTTTACCATTTTTTCCAGTTTCTGGAACTGTATTCTTGTATACGTATACTGGATCCAATTTTGACAACACAACTTTTTTTTTTATCATTCATATACTGTACTGTAAGTATACTATGCAAACCTGTCACTAAACTGCTACTATAGTTTCATGTGGACTGCAGAAAGGGAGAGAGAGTGGTTATTAGGTGATTTGTAGTACAGTTACAGGCTGAAATGCAAGGCTATGATGCCCCTTCCAAAATTATGTCAGAAGTGTATTGAGTCTTGTTATGTATTATAATTTTCACTATAAATATTTTGTAGCATTTGGCAGAAAGTTTTGCAATATAATTTATAATACAGTGGACCCCCGGTTTATGTACTGCTCCAAACTCGAACAATTATGTAAGTGTATTTTTGTAAGTGCTTTTGTAAGTGTATTTTTGGGGGTCTAAAAGGACTAATCTAATTTACATTATTCCTTATGGGAACAAATTTGTTTGGTAACGGCACTTGAACAGCATTCTGGAACGAATGAATTACGTAAACCGGGGTACCACTGTACTGATACGTGTATGATGTGCTACATATTCTGGCAGCCACAACTTCCTGAGGTTAAATACAGTGAAACCTTGATTTAATGGACTAATAGGGAGAGAGGGTGTGGGATTATACTGTTTGTTAAATCCAAATGGTGAAATTTTTTTTGATTGTTAAAATAACAAGCAGTTTTTGAAACAGACTTCATTCTCTAAATCTGAAATCAATTTATCCAGTGGATGGTAACAAATGCAGATGATTCAGGAAACAGTGGATTTTGTTTGTTAAATGTAAAATGAATTCACTCAGTAGACCATAACAATAATGAACTGTTTTGGACTGTCCAGATGGTGGATTTTGTCCACATGCAATCCATTAAATCAAAGTCTGTTAAATAGAAGTTTATTGAGTATTTTGTAAAGTGTTGTTAATGTCAATGCCAGCCTACTGGGCCAAGTTACAAGGCTGTGGGTCTTCTGTGGTACTCTTGACTGATTTGTAGATGTCATGATGTAGTGCAAGCTGTTTATGACCCTATTTCAGTTAAAGGTTTCTATTCATGTTAGGGTCTGCCGAAAGAAAATTTCTGCTCCTTCAAAATTAAGCAGATCATTTTATATAATCCCCATTAGGGAGGTTCCTTGATGCTAGTGAGGGGCTTTTGATCCATGGAACTGGACTTATCCTCTCCACTTTTGGATCAAACTTCATTGCCTACCATTCCCCAAGCATTGTATAACCCATAAATACAGTGTAATGATCTGATATAATTCTTGTCTTTTTAAAACTCGTCATCTACAGCAATTGTTCTTCAGTTAGGTACTTCAACAGTTGCTGTCATCCTGTATATTCTCCAAGTCTTGTTGCCCACACTCCTTACCAGATCCACAGCTGTACTCGGCTAATGCCATAGTATGAGAAAATCTTGAAAAAACTGTCGTGTACCTTGTCATAATTTTTCCCATCCAGCATTTAGATCATCTTTACAGTTTTGTTTAGTTGTGTTGGCAACTTATTGTTGCAAACATTTGTAGATATCAAAAGTGACATTTGGCAAATTCGTTGTTTTTCTTCTCAGTGCCTCATATGTGGTTTGTGAATCTAGATGCATCAAAAATAATGCAACAGGTTGCCTAGAGGTAGGGCATTGTCAGGAACAATCAGATCCCTGAAAAAAAAGATTTTCTTGTGCCAGATACATTTTTACCTGAGGGATGAAGAAATGTTTCAGCCAAACTATGAAAAGGGCTGTAGTTATCCATACAGTATATTCATTTGCACTACACAAGAAAGAATAAAAAGGATTATACAGTTTGAAATTGGGTCACCAACATGGCTTCACACTCAAAATCTGTTGTGTTTGTGCAGAGCAACAATGAAAGATAGTTTTTAGTAGCCTTGAACCCAGATCTCATTCCCCCTCATTTGCTGATGTAGGTTTTTAATAGTACTATGTCAGCTTTCAACAAACCTGTCTTGTTGCCATTGAACACTTTGTGTGTCAGTCGCTGTCCTGAATCTGGGCTAGCTTAGGGTGTTAATACACACACAACCCGCACATATAAAAGAGAGGAGCTTACGACGACGTTTCGGCCCGACTTGGACCATTTACAAAGTCACACTAATACACAGAGACAGAGGAAGGGTATTTATAGGCAGGCAGACAGGGGAGGGTACAAGAGAGTGGGGAAATGTAGGAGTAGTGGTAGTAGTGGTAGTAGTAAAGGTAGTAGAGTAGACAGTCATATGGGAAGGAGCACTGCTATGAGGCTAGCGGCCCGCAAGGGGGGTACGAGAGGGAAGAAAAGCGAAAAAATGAAGGAAAATACAAGGCAAAAGAAAGAACAGAAAGAAAGGAAAACCCAAGGCCGAAACGTCGTCGTAAGCTCCTCTCTTTTATATGTGCGGGTTGTGTGTGTATTGTTCCAGTCACGGTATTGTGCCTTTTTTGTTATTTAGGGTGTTAATAATTGTCCTAAATAATCTGGGCTAACTCAATAGCTATGTTGTCAATAGATACACTAGCCAGAAAGTATGTTTTAGTGGAGTTTGTTGTGCTAATTAAATGTGATAATTAAATTTGCATTTCGACACATTTTGCATACACCCCCTGATCACACTACCACCAATCAGTGTATTTGTGGGTTTTTATCTCAATCCAGATATTCATAAACATCTCCAATTTTTTTTATAAGATTTATTGGAATTCCCTTATCTGCAGCACTAGACAGAGTATAAAGTCCTAATTATACATGAATTGTTGTTTTGTTCACTCCACTTTCACTTGCCATATCTACCAATTTGGAGTCTGCTTGCAGCCTGTCTGAGATTTCTAATTTCTTGAAGATCATCGCAGATTTTTGGCAGGTCATTATTGCCTGTCCAGTAGAATAGCACTGGCGCTCTTCTTGAATACCATGGTTATACCTTTGACGAGTTTCAAGAGGTTTCATAGTCTCACAGCCCAACCCTGAGCCAGGCTTGTCTGGTGTTTGCCTGGTCAACCAGGCTGTTATTGCTGGTAACACACCGGCCCACATATCTTACAGCTGGCATTGAGCGGAGGAAATGATCTAATTTCATTTGTTCGAGCAGTATTTCTGATTTCTTTTGGCAAGATATTAAAAAGTCGGGGACCATACAAGTTGATACAGTGTTCTCGTATTTTGCCTAAGGGGTGCCCCTGCTGTTCACTGTTTATTCTAGACATTCTTCCATATCTCTAATTCCAGTATGTTATGGCAGTGTACAGGTTTGGAACTAGACCCTCAAGTACTTTTCATGTATACATATATATTGTACTGTATCTCTTCTCTACTCCAGGAGAGAGAGATACACATGATAATCATGCATCATTAATTGGTAATGATGCATGAAAGGAGTATGGATGAAGTTAATGAAAACTTTATAAGCCCAGGGCACTTATTGAGGTGCAAGGGGTTGTAGGTTGGAAGGAGACGCAATGTAGTTCTGGTAGGTCATGTAAATGAATTGTCCTTTGTCCCTGGTAGTACAAATTATCAGAATTTCTTGTATTTTCCCCAAGACTCAACAGTGTTGTCAAGACAAGGTCATGCTTTTAAATAGGGTTTCAAGGTCATGGCTATTTAAAAGGTTCTGAGTAGCTGACAGTCTTGTAACTGTTAGGCAAGTGCCTTAAAATTCATTTAGGTCCCTTTCTCATATCACACATTCTTGTTAGACTTCTTTGTAGTGATTTTGCTATCTGCTATTTAGCACTGCTGAATCATGCCAGGCTGTTCATTGCAGATTTGTTGCAGTTTCATTGACAGGTCCTAGTGGGTTCTGATTAGATTTTTTTTTTTTTTTTTTTATAGTACTGTAGTGTTTTCAAAAATAAGCAATCCTGAATTCTGCTTTATTTGGTCAGATTGCTTTAATTGTAATAATATTGCTCATGTGTTACTGTCTGTGAGGAGGTTTTGTGACACTGGTATTTAGATTACTGTATAGTGAAGTTTATCAGATAGTTTACTAGAATTTGCTTTCAGTCTTTAGCTTCTACTTAAATACAATTTTTAGTGGAGGCTGGAATGACTGCATCTGGCTTGATTTCATATTGCAGAAACAATTTGTGCCATCAGATATTTTTATTTAGATGTGCTGTAATCAAAATTTTTAGCTGGTTTGACTTAAGGCAAATTTGGTGGGGTTAGAAGGTATGTTTTTTTCTTTCTGTAATTAGTTAGCTGAATTTGATGGAATAAGTAGTGTTATAGTACATATAATAAACTTTTAAGATACTGTAGGTAGTTGATTTTATTCAAACCTACTAACTGCATTTAATTTATTCTAGATCATGTTAAAAAAAAAAAAAGAGGCAGGTTGTTTCTATCATCTGGGATTGATGTAATGGATGAAAACTATGAGGTTTCTTGTCTGCAGTTCTGCTTAGTTTCCAAATTTTGCCATCTAACTTTTATCCTCATGTCTGATGCTTCAGTGATCAATTATTTCCTTTCTAGTTTAGGAGGTTTTGTCAGAGACTGGAGGTTTGAGACCATGAGTCTTGAGTGACACATCACTATTATGAGCCTGGTTATTCTGGCAGTCTGATATTTCAATTTGGTTCCCAGGAGAGAAATTAATTTTTTTTCCTTTTCATAATATTTTTTATTTTTTAAATTTTGCCTAAATTCACTGACTAAAAAGTCCTTATAGACTACTTGAGCATGATGCCATAGTTATGGATCTGATCACTGCTCAAGGCATCACGACCTCCAAGTCAGCTGCGGCCAGCTGGTGAGCCAGTCAGTCATGTTTGTTGAGACAATGATGGTACATGTTTTGGTACTATTCTAGATTGCATCGCCCTGCTTCACCAGGTCAAGAAGTTCTTCCTACTTCATAAATAGGGGCATTTTTTAATCTGTAAATTAACTAGATGTGTTCTAATCACTGCACAACCCCAGAGAGGTATCCTCATATCCTAGTCCCCTCTACCTCATTAGATGCAAAGGGAATAATATAGGGTTTGACACAAGTTTCTGATGCAGTTAAATACCACTGCTTAAGATTTGAAACCACTCAGGAGACATTTATAATTATTGCGTGGAATTTATGCAATTCAATAAAAATGGCAAATTGGCACTCGTGCAGCAAAAAACTAATTTGAACCTTCTGCTGAGTAAGGTACACCAGTTTTGAAATTTTAAAGTCAATCAGAAACATCATCTCTGTTTAACTCATAGATATCAATATTCTAAAATATACCAGCACTTTGTTTGATAAACTCAGAAGTTGTATTCTCAAGTTATCAGCGTGAAAGTTCGAAGCAGATCATATGAGGAATTTACAGATTATCACTTGAAAACCAGTATAGTATATCTCCAACTTAAGATTGTTAATAGATTGCCGAAAATTAATCGAGTCAAATGTTCAGTACTTGGAACTTATTTTCCCATACGATAGTTTAAAATTAATTAATGCATTCCCAAGGTCAAATTTTCTGTATCTAATTTTAGTTAATTTTTTTTATTCCCAATAAATTATTTACTTTATATTTTAACCTTGATATGCCTTTTGAATTACATACTGTATTTAAAGTACATACAACAAAACAATATTTCTAAAATTTGCTACATTCACACAAATTTACCATAACATAATTTTTTTGTGTATTAAAACATCGGCCGTCTCCCACCAAGGTAGGGTGGCCCGAAAAAGAAAAACTTTCATCATCAGTCACTCCATCACTCTTGCCAGAGGCATGCTTACACTAGTTATAAAACTGCAACATTAACACCCCTCCTTCAGAGTGCAGATACTGTAGTTCCCATCTCCTGGACTCAAGTCCAGCCTGCCAGTTTTCCTGAATCCCTTCATAAATGTTACCTTGCTCACACTCCAGCAGCACGTCAAGTCCTAAAAACCATTTGTCTCCATTCGCTCCTATATAACATGCTCACGCATGCTCCTCGCACACAAAACCTCCTTTACCCCCCTCCCTCCAACCTTTCCTAGGCCATAACATAATATACATAGCTAAAATATTTAATACATTGTGTACAGTACAGTGAATCCTCCATATAACAGACTAATTGGTGGAAACTGGTGGCTAGTAATAACAATTGTGGTGGATAGAGAAGAGATTATTTGGCTGTGATTGTAACAATAATTCTGTAACCAACAGACTGTCTCCATTGTTTCCAAATCGAATGACCTAACAGATTTTGCTCCATATTTCCAAAATCCTATACAGTGGTACCTCGAGTTACGATATTTTTTCGTTTGAGAATGCTGTTCAAGTGCCATTACCAAACGAATTTATCCCCATAAGGAATAATGTAAAATAGACTAGTCCTTTTACACCCCCAAAAATATACCTACAAAAGCATTTAAAAAAATAAACTTACATAAAAGGGCGATTTTGGGGACCATCGTAACTCGAGGTACCACTGTATATGGAGGCCCATTGTATGGAAGGTTTATACTTACCTTCAGTGGAAAAATAAACACATAAGCAGTATACAGTGGACCCCCGAGTTTCGTAAAAACTTCACTCCTGAAATCTGCTCAAGTGCCATTACCGAACAAATTTGCTCCCTTAAGGAAAAATTTCACGTAGGTTAGTCTATTTCAGACCCCCAAAAATACTTTTCCACAAGCACTTACAATATTATACTTACATAAATGTACGATTTCCCGGGGTTTACGAAACTCGGGGGTCCACTGTAATGTGATCCTTTATTGACAACGTTTCGCCCACACAGTGGGCTTTATCAAGTCACAAACAGATTTACCTGGGTGAAAGATACGTGAGTATTTATATGAGGGAGTCAGGTAGAGAATGCTGGGTAGGTTGGATCTGAGCCTGCATGTGATAATCTTCCAAGTAGGGTGATAGAGGCTAGGACCTTGGGTAGCTTTAAAAAGAGATTGGACAAGATCCTAGCCTCTATCACCCTACTTGGAAGATTATCACATGCAGGCTCAGATCCAACCTACCCAGCATTCTCCACCTGACTCCATCCTATAAATACTCACGTACATTTCACCCAGGTAGATCTGTTTGTGACTTGATAAAGCTCACTGTGTGGGCGAAACATTGTCAATAATAATAATAATAATAATAATAATAATATCTTTATTTACTACAAGTACATGTACATGGTATACAGGCCTAGCTGACATCAATGACATACTACTATATAGAAAGTCCCTTGTTATGCTGAGCATTTCGGGCAGATTAGGTCAGTGTCCTAGGATGCGACTCACACCAGTCGACTAACACCCAGGTACCCATTTTACTGATGGGGAACATAGACAACAGGTGTAAAGAAACACGCCCAATGTTTCTGCCCTGGCTGGGAATCGAACCCAGGCCCTCGCCGTGTGAAGCGAGAGCTTTAGCCACCAGACCACCACATTATATGCTTATGTGTTTATTTTTCCATTGTGTCGGTATTTTATACCATTTACTTCCACTTATCTTCAGTGTTGATTCTGTTTTGAGTGAGGATATTTTGTGCTTATTCTGGGCAGGAAAAAAACCATCTTAAGTAATTATTTCTGTTGGAAGTGAAGAGTCCCTTGTTCATAAGTACAGTAGAAAACCGTAAACAGGGTGATCATGGCTTGTGGTTTCAATATTATGCAATTAAAATTTAGGTTTTCATTTTGAAGAGAAGCATACCCATTTGCGGGAGTGGAATTCATTTCTATTGGTGGCATGCATTTTCATTAAGAAGTACTAGAGTAGAATTAATTTCCTTTCATGGCGTGCATTTCTGTTAAGGAGTACTGCAACAGGCAGGCCTAAGCCTTCCTCAATGTTGATTTGGCAACTCCATAACTTAACATGTACCAAATGATTTTTGCTCAGTGCACATCACTCAGTTTTCCTTCTTTTTCATCATCCCATCTCATCTTTGAATATTTATCATGGCATCCAAACGAAGTGCAGGTGACTCTGGTGAAGCGAGGAAGAAATTGTGTGACAAAATGTATTACAAAAAACAAAGTAATTGAGATGCTGAAGGGTGGTCGACACATCATGGAGACTGCACGAGTATTTGGCGTTAGTGAATCAATGCTTTGGTTTAATTCAAGACAATGAGGCAAAGATAGGGGCTTGTGTAATGAGTGTAATCCTCAGCATGACACAGTAGAAAGAATAAGGAATAGGTCCACAGCCACCCTCTCCACTGCAACATATTAAGCATCCTGAACTTGACTTCAAGGTAAGTAACAAATAATGTACAGTACTAGTCCATAAGTTTCAGAAATTATTAGTAGGACAGTTTTCAGGAATGTAACCCATGCGAATTATGATTGTCCACTGTAATTGGTTCGGTTCCAAAATTCTATTGTTAAATGTGCAAATATCATAACTCGGAACATCATATGTTGGGTTCTATCATATTTCAGTTTTCCCAGTTTCTTCAGTAAATTTGAGAAATTGGTACCTGCACAGCCAAAAATCAATCTAGACATTGTCTCAAAGATAGGTACACCAGCATTTAAGGTTTGAAATCTCAGACAATTCATCTCCCTAAATTGCAAATTGATTTCTCACATAAGTACTGTTTTTTAAATTTTCTTAATTTGTTATTTATGTGAGGGTTAGATTGTTGTTTGTTTATAAGGATTAATTACAAAATACCACAGTGTGAATATGTGAAGTATTACATAAAGGCAATCAAAATTTTTGAAGTGTGAACAGAAAACAGGTACCCACAGGGTTTACTGTTGTACACAGTAAGATATTCAGTGTTTAAGGCTCTGACTGTCTTACTGTGAAATACTGACTGATTAGGAGGATGGGCTAGATCAGAAGAAGCATTCTCCAGTTATTGCACGGATGCCAGTTTATTTAATAAAAATTGGGAATTAGAGTTTACAAAACCCAAAATCAGTGTGAAGTTTCCTCCTGAGAAAAACACACCAGAATAGGTATCCTCCCGTTACCACGTATAATCCAACCATTCTAAGTTTATTAACTATGTTAGTAAATTGGTAAATTTGCACCTAAACTGCCTAATCCCACAAGGTATCATCCTTTTCAAAAGATGAATCAACTATTGAAGTTATTCAGAGTAATACTCAAGTTATTTCAAGAAAGAAAATGCCCCACAATTTTTAAATAAAAACAGTAAATTGGTTCCTACACATTCCAATAATAATTGAAACTTTCTTTAAAGTAGAATTTATCATTCCCAAAATTGGGAATGGCTTAATAAAATTGATTGCAAAACACCTGCCCACCCAATAGTTCCATGAATCTTCATCTAGTTATATTTTACCAGCTCTGAAAATTTGAAGCTGATCATTTACTATATAGATATGTAACTCTCAAAACTGTATAACACTGTAATTTTGGAAATCAAATTTGCATTAGTATGTTACAGTATATTCTTTTTTAAATTCTCCATGAGCCTGTAAGAAAAAATGTATAGATTTAAAAAAAAAAATTGAAATTTACTTCTCCAATAAGCTACCAGAAAAGGATAGCTGAGGGGTTGAAATAAAATTTTGAAAATTGGCACTTACACAATCCAGTAACACTCCAAGATTTACTCTAGATACATCAGTATTTGAGGCGTATCTGATGAGGTATAAAATTTTCACAATTAATGGAAAAAAAATTGTGCACTCGAATAAGATGTACAGTACTTCAAATACAACATGAATCAGCAGTATGAAATAATGGTGTGAAATGCGAGGATAGGTGGTGCATACATATGTGGTGGAACCGGTATAGTGATGCATGTACATACTGCCAAGTTGTAGGCAACAAGTGCTTGCACTGACCAAAACATTTACTAAGGAAACTTTTTTGCCACAAATGGCTTCTTGCCCTAATACAGAGTAGCTAGAATAAGTTTCATACACAGTACAATGGGTCAGGTGAACATAGGTTGAAAGTGGGGTAATATATTTAGATGTAAAGATGGTAGTAACTTCCCAGGGAGGGTTGAGCCTTTTCGATGAGATGACTGTACAAAGAAATATCGCAGCCAGCATGATTCGAACCCATGTTGGATGCAGTCCACGAGCGTGGCTTAGCATCCAATGTGACTCCTTAAAAAACTTGGCTACAGATACATCTGTAGCCAAGTGGTTTAATGTGTCATGTTGGGAGCTAAGCCACTCGTTGGCAGTGTCCAAAGTGGTTTCAAATCCTGCTGGCTGCGATATTTCTTGCATAAACTTTTGCTTTTTACTGCGAGGTGCATTGACGATGATTATTATAGCGCATGCATTTGACAGTACTAGGAAATGGTATAATGTGGGTGTATCCAAGATGTTAATGTCTGAATTAGCCAGGACTGCACTAATGGGCGAGCCATGGCTAAGCCTGAGTGGAGTGAGTGCGTGCGCTCCCGTCTATTGCAGCTACAATAGGTGTAGGTCACGCAAAGTTCTGTTAGGTCAATAAAATCTCGGCTTAGCATGGGGAGGTCCTACTCCTCATTTATCCTGCCTCCACCTAACGCGCTATCGTGCCTCCTCCCTTCCCCAGTGTGTACTACCCTGGCCTCCCATGTGTTATCCTGCCTCCACTTAGTGTGCTATTGTGCTTGCTCCCATATATTATCACACCACACTTTAACTTAACATGTTATCTAGCTTCAACATTGTGTTATCCTTGTCCCACATGTTATCCAGCCCTTACAATGTGTATTTTCCCAGACCCTATATAGTGTTATCCAATCCCTAATTGTGTGTTGTATAGCCTCGAATGGTGTTATCCTTCAATATAGCCTCATAAGGGGCTATCCTGCAATCTAGCCTCGTGTGTGTTATCCTGCAATCTAGCCTCGTGTGTTATCCTGCAATATAGCCTTACATGGTGTGTTATCCTGCAATCTAGCCTCGTGTGTTATCCTGCAATATAGCCTTACATGGTGTGTTATCCTGCAATCTAGCCTCGTGTGTGTTATCCTGCAATCTAGCCTCGTGTGTGTTATCCTGCAATCTAGCCTCGTGTGTGTTATCCTGCAATATAGCCTTACATGGTGTGTTATCCTGCAATATAGCCTCATGTGGTGTTATCCTGCAATATAGCCTCATGTGGTGTTATCGTGCAATATATCCTCATATGGTGTTATCGTGCAATATAGCCTCATATGGTGTTATCGTGCAATATAGCCTCATATGGTGTTATCGTGCAATATAGTTTCATATGGTGTTATCGTGCAATATAGCCTCATATGATGTTATCGTGCAATATATCCTCCTATGGTGTTTTCGTGCAATATATCCTCCTATGGTGTTTTCGTGCAATATATCCTCATATGGCGTTTTCGTGCAATATCTCATATGGTGTTATCCTGCAATATAGCCTCATGGTGTTATCCTGCAATGTAGCCTCGTATGGTGTTATCCTGCAATGTAGCCTCGTATGGTGTTATCCTGCAATGTAGCCTCGTATGGTGTTATCCTGCAATGTAGCCTCGTATGGTGTTATCCTGCAATGTAGCCTCGTATGGTGTTATTCTGCAATATAGCCTCGTATGGTGTTATCCTGCAATATAGCCTCGTATGGTGTTATCCTGCAATATAGCCTCGTATGGTATTATCCTGCAATATAGCCTCGTATGGTGTTATCCTGCAATGTAGCCTCGTATGGTGTTATCCTGCAATATAGCCTCGTATGGTGTTATCCTGCAATATAGCCTCGTATGGTGTTATCCAGCAATATAGCCTCAATAAATAACAAAAAAGGCACAATACCGTGACTGGAACAGTGCACACACAACCCGCACATAGAAAAGAGGAGCTTACGACGACGTTTCGGTCCGACTTGGACCGAAACGTCGTCGTAAGCTCCTCTTTTCTATTTGTGGGTTGTCTGTAATATAGCCTCATATGGTGTTATCCCGCAATATAGCCTCATATGATGTGTTATCATGCTTCCACTTAGCGTATCTCTTGGTTAGCAGTGACCGCATGAGATTAAGCCGAGTCATGTTACTGGCGGCAGTTGTGCAGCAGTGTATGGGGCGGCGCGCCAGGTTGGACCCCGCCCACCCTTCCGCCCATCTTCGCCACCCTCCCACCCACTATCACTACCTGATCGCTACCCTCCAGACTTTATGAATGGAACCGCTGCCCTCAGCGTTCACCATGGAAACCATGACGTCATGGGTGTACTCGATGAAGCCCCAGGGTTTGAATGGGTTGCCATGGCGACGGTGACGCAGACACTGCAGCTTCAGTTGAATGGTGCTGGATTTACACGGCGATAACTTCACACACGGTGGCCACCACACACTTCAGCAGTAAACGTGAGTTTTGACACTTCTGAGATTAGCCTTCAGGAACCTCTGCAAGAAGACATTCACGATAAAATACAGCATATGTCATGTCCATCTTGGAGTATGCGGAACCAGTATGGAACCACCCCATGAACAAGCATGTCAAGCTGATAAAACGTGCAGAGGCTTGCAATGAGACTAAGGAGAGACTAAAGCAGCTAAACCTGATTACATTAGAGTACAGAAGAACCAAGTGTGACATAATAACGATGTACAACATACTGAGAGAATTTGATAGGGTGGACAGGGACAGACTTCGATAGGCGGGAATCAGGTACACGAGGGCAAAGCTGGAAGTTAAAAACAAAATTCACAGCGATGCGTTACAGTCAAGATCCATTCACAATTTTAAGAATGCGTTTGATATGGCTCACGCAGCCAGTCGGGAAACCCCTTGTTGCTCTGGAACACACTGTCTTTGTCCACCTTGTCGATTCCTCTCGGTATTTTATATGTCGTTTTCATGTCCCCCCTATCTCTCCTGTCCTCCAGTGTCGTCAGGTCGATTTCCTTTAACCTCTCCTCGTAGGACATACCCCTTAGCTCCGGGACTAGTCTTGTTGCAAACCTTTGCACTTTCTCTAGTTTCCTTACGTGCTTGGCTAGGTGTGGGTTCCAAACTGGCGCTGCATACTCCAGTATGGGCCTGACGTACACAGTGTACAGGGTCCTGAACGATTCCTTATTAAGATGTCGGAATGCTGTTCTTAGGTTTGCTAGGCGCCCGTATGCTGCAGCAGTTATTTGGTTGATGTGCGCCTCAGATGATGTGCCCGGTGTTATACACACCCCCAGATCTTTTTCCTTGAGTGAGGTTTGTAGTCTCTGGCCCCTACACTACTCCGTCTGCGGTCTTCTTTGCCTTTCCCCAATCTTCATGACTTTGCACTTGGTGGGGTTGAACTCCAGGAGCTAGTTGCTGGACCAGGCTTGCAGCCTGTCCAGATCCCTTTGTAGTTCTGCCTGATCCTCGTGCGATTTTATTCTTCTCATCAACTTCACATCATATGCAACCAGGGACACTTCGGAGTCTATTCCTTCCGTCATGTCGTTTACAAATACCAGGAAGAGCACTGGTCCTAGGACTGACCCCTGTGGAACCCTGCTCATCACAGGCGCCCACTCTGACACCTCGCCACGTACCATGACTCGCTGTTGTCTTCCTGACAGGTATTCCCTGATCCATTGCAGTTCCTTCCCTGTTATCACTGCCTGGTCCTCCATCTTTTGCACTAATCTCGTGTGGGACTGTGTCAAACACCTTACAGTCCAAGAAAATGCAATCTACCCACCGCTCTCTCTCTTGTCTTACTTCTGTCACCCTGTGATAGAACTCCATTAGGTTTGTGACACAGGATTTCCCGTCCCTGAAACCGTGCTGGCTGTCGTTGATAAGCTCATTCCTTTTTAAGTTTTCCACCACTCTCCTGATAATCTTTATCATGACTTTGCATACTATACATGTCAGTGACACTGGTTTGTAGTTTAATGCTTCGTGTCTGTCTCTTTTTTTAAAAATTGGGACTACATTTGCTGTCTTCCATACCTCAGGTAGTCGCCCTGTTTCGATAGATGTGTTGAAAATTGTTGTTAGTGGTACACAAAGCGCCTCTGCTCCCTCTCTCAGGACCCATGGAGAGATGTTATCTAGCCCCATCGCCTTTGAGGTATCTAGCTCGCTTAGCAGCCTCTTCACTTCTTCCTCGGTTGTATTTATTGTGTTCAACACTAGATTGTGTACCCCA
>WNWK01019017.1:37500-38694 GCA_009830355.1 Cherax destructor | reverse complement strand
CTTACCCGTAGGGGGATTTTTTATTGATACCTGAAAATGTTAATGAATTTTAAAAATGTATTTTTTTACTCTGTTAGCCGAAAATGTATATGTATTAATAAAATAAATAATTAAAAAATGTGTATTAGTGTTAACCTACTTTAAAAAAAGAGCCCCCATAGGGATGCTTGTCCGAGGAAATATTGTGACGCACACACAATTCTTTTAACATAATTTTAGCTCGTTTAATTAAAAAACAGACCCCATGGGAATTTGATCCAAGGGAGGAGGAATGATAGAATATTGAAAATGAGTTTTTTTCGTTTTTTTATTGAAATCGAAAAAATTTTTATCCCATAGGAGCCATATTCTGCTCCATAGAGGTAAATAAAATTAAAAAAAATTAAAAAATAAAAAAAAAAAAAATCGAAAAATGGGCGGGGGCAGCAGCAGAAGTTTTAAAAGGGGGCCTGACGGGAAGGGCACGGCGCGGCGGGGGGGGGAACCCCCCGGGATGAGGGTCTCGGGGTGGGGGGGGGTGAGGTTCCTGGATGGGGGGGCGGGGGGGGGCAAGTAAAAGGGGGATGACCAAGGGGGGGCCCCGGAAGTGGGGGGGGGGGACCGGTGGGGGGGGGGGTCCGGGGGGGGGGTTTGGAATTGGGGGGGGGGTTTTCCCCCCTTTTTTGACTACGAAATTTACTTGTGTTCAATAGAACACCAAACACCCACAACATCCACAGGTTCCATTTAAACATCCACAACATCAACAGTTTTCCCCAGCAACATCCACAGTGTTCCACTAGTAACATCCACAACATCAACAGTGTTCCGCTAGCAACATCCACAACATGTGTGTTTCCTTTCATTCATACAGCCTTTAAAAGCTTTTGTCCATCTCTTCTTGGTGGCCATCTTGGCGTCCATCTTGGCGTCCATCTTGGCGTCCATCTTGGCGGCCATCTTGGTGGCCATCTTGGCGGCCATCTTAGCGGCCATCTTGGCGTCCATCTTGGCGTCCATCTTGGCGTCCATCTTGGCGTCCATCTTGGCGGCCATCTTGGCGTCCATCTTGGCGTCCATCTTGGCGTCCATCTTGGCGGCCATCTTGGTGGCCATCTTGGCGGCCATCTTAGCGGCCATCTTGGCGTCCATCTTGGCGTCCATCTTGGCGGCCATCTTGGCGGCCATCTTGGCGGCCATCTTGTAGCTCATAAA
>WNWK01019017.1:0-32500 GCA_009830355.1 Cherax destructor | reverse complement strand
TAACCACCGAGGCAGGGTAACCACCGAGGCAGGGTAACCACCGAGGCAGGGTAACCACCGAGGCAGGGTAACCACCGAGGCAGGGTAACCACCGAGACAGGGTAACCACCGAGACAGGGTAACCACCGAGACAGGGTAACCACCGAGGCAGGGTAACCACCGAGGCAGGGTAACCACCGAGGCAGGGTAACCACCGAGGCAGGGTAACCACCGAGACAGGGTAACCACCGAGACAGGGTAACCACCGAGGCAGGGTAACCACCGAGACAGGGTAACCACCGAGACAGGGTAACCACCGAGACAGGGTAACCACCGAGACAGGGTAACCACCGAGACAGGGTAACCACCGAGACAGGGTAATCACCGAGGCAGGGTAACCACCGAGACAGGGTAACCACCGAGACAGGGTAACCACCGAGACAGGGTAACCACCGAGACAGGGTAACCACCGAGACAGGGTAATTACCGAGACAGGGTAACCACCGAGACAGGGTAACCACCGAGACAGGGTAACCACCGAGGCAGGGTAACCACCGAGACAGGGTAACCACCGAGGCAGGGTAACCACCGAGGCAGGGTAACCACCGAGGCAGGGTAACCACCGAGGCAGGGTAACCACAGAGGCAGGGTAACCACCGAGGCAGGGTAACCCAGTACAGAAACACTTTCACCATCATTCACACATAATCACTGTCTTCGCAGAGGCGCTCAGATACGATAGTTTAGATGACACTCCAAACAGCCAATATCCCAAACCCCTCCTTAAAGTGCAGGCATTGTATATATATATATATATATATATATATATATATATATATATATATATATATATATATATATATATATATATATATATATATATATATATATATGCATTAATGTTTAATGTTTTTCTCACCATACTCTTATAAACAAAGGCTGAGTAAGTACACAAGATAACTAAGACCATTTTCTCCTATGATAATAAAAATGAAACCTTTTACGAACATGAATTAACGGTGCATTTAACAGAAGATTACCGCAGGTTTTGCGATGGAGATTGCTACCGCAGACGTTAATATTATGAACAGGAACGCTGAACGATTGTGGCAATGATATCAATTTGCAACGAGAGTATACAGAAGCACGCTCTTAAATCCTTTACTTCAGGTTTATCTTGCAGTAAAGTAGAAAAAAGATGACTGTGGTAAAAGATACTGAATGAAAAAAAAATCGGGAATAAAGACACGTAATGCAAAACAAACAAGTATTTTTACACGACGTTTCTCTAAGCAGTGCACTTCAGGACTCAAGAATCATAATAACAATATTGCAAACAATTCAAGGAACTGGTGGGTTTTGAACCTCCAGCCAGCACTCTAGTGTGGGATTCTTCTGTAAATACTTACATTTAACGCCACATTGGGACCCGTGCTAACTTCCCTGTGATGTGAAGAAATATATCTAGCTGGATGAATCTTATAAGAGGCAGTTGCCCAGTGTTTAACGCACTGGCTTGTGAGTTTTAGGACACTATTGCCATGGGTTCAAACACCACCCGTTCCCTGATTAGTGAACCTCAGCTCAGCAAAACAGCCACGTCATTAAAAATCTGGGCTTGCTCTACGGTACATGTCTTTATACCTGCCTGTAGAACTACAAGAGTTGCCACCTTTATGTCTTGAGTTGTGAGTATTTTGGGTGACTGTAGGTAGATAATAATCAACCATGCAAAATAATTAAGAGCTGCTCACTATATATATATTGTCTATGTCTAGAAAATATATACGTGCCTTTCATTGCATCAAATTCCACAAACGCCTTCCTCCAAATAAAATAATAATAATAATAATAATAATAATAATAATAATAATAATAATAATAATAATAATAATAATAATAATAATAATAATATTATTATTATTATTATTATTATTATTATTATTATTATTATTGTGAGTAAAAAAGTAACATTATGTGAATATTTTGAATAAGGAGAATACTATAAATACATTCGTTAGTGTGTAAATATTAATGAAGCTGTCGAGTACAAGTGGATCATTAAGGCTGGAATTAATTTGTTCACTAATATCCGACATTTGAAACTCTATGTATGAGAGTAATCGTCTTCATTATGTAAACAGTGTGATACATCAGTTGGCAAGTTAATTAGGTTTAAATAACACCGACTGTACGAGAGTCATTAAGGCTGCATATCACCCATGAGTTATTATTCAAAGTTTCTTGAATCCCACATATTGTAATTAAAATAATCTCTAAATGTATTCTTACTGAGATATAATACATCCCTCCAAGTATATATATACTCGTATATGCAGCTCTCAGTGAATATCATAATAGATATACTCTGATTATATAAAAATGATAGATAGTCACGTGAAAACTATAAATGTTTAGAAAACTTTCTATATACGAATATTTATTTTAGTCTCGTTTATTTACCGTATAAAATAACCTGAACGATCTACTGAGATGCGACCGGAAAAAACAGTCAACTAGGGGAAGCGGGACTTGATTTTTATGCTAGAGTTGACGTAGAAGTTTTGGTGCTTAAAATTAAAAAACAAAATCTATTTATTACATCTGTATGTAAACCAGCAGATGTAACTTACAAGAAGTTCAAAGACTAATTAATGTAAATCGAGAACTGTCTTGAAAATCCTTCAAATTCGGTCCAAATATTCCATTTCATGGCGACTTAAATTTAAGACAATGAAAATGGAGGAAAGTAATGAAAACTATACTATGAGAGAGAATCCCAGGAGCCAGTCTGTATGATCAATCTCACTTAAATGAACTATTAGCACTACTACAAATTCACCTTATTCAATCAAATAGATGTACCGAGTACACTAGAGAATACTCTAGACCTCATATTCACTTAATATTGTTGAAGACAGGATACTCACATCAAAACCTAATATAATGTGAATATAATGCAGAGAGATTAGGAGGTGCGGAAGATTGTAAAAGTATGATCCAGAGGGCAGAGGAAAGGTTGTTGAGGTGGTTCAGACATTTAGAGAGGATGGAACAAAATAGAATGACTTGCAGGGTATATAAACCTTCAATAGAGGGAAGACGGGGTATGGGTCATCCTTGGAAAGGTTTTAGGGAGAGTGAAGATGTTTTTATGACTTGACGTGCTGTTGGAGTGTGAACAATGTAACATTTATGAAGGGATTTAGGGAAACAGGTTAGCCAGACTTTAGTCCTGAAGGTGGGAAGTACAGTGCCTGCACTCTGAAGGAGGTTGATATGTTGCAGTTTTTAACTGTAGTGTGGGCACACCTCTGGCAAGACATTGATGAAGTGAATGATGATTAAAGTGTTTCTTCTTTTTCGGATCACCCTGCCTCGGTGATCACCCTGCCTCGGTGATCACCCTGCCTCGGTGATCACCCTGCCTCGGTGATCACCCTGCCTCGGTGATCACCCTGTCTCGGTGATCACCCTGCCTCGGTGATCACCCTGCCTCGGTGATCACCCTGCCTCGGTGATCACCCTGCCTCGGTGATCACCCTGCCTCGGTGATCACCCTGCCTCGGTGATCACCCTGTCTCGGTGATCACCCTGCCTCGGTGATCACCCTGCCTCGGTGGGAAACGGCCGATGTGTTAATAAAAGAAAATAACATACTGACCCTAATCAACCAAACATAATCATGAGCGTATGTTTAACAACCTTTACAACAAAATCATGGACCTGAACCATTATTTCTATGTGGTGGTCTCAATGGCACTAGAAACATGTTCCACGATGACAAGTTGCATGTTAGAAAGGCAGAGGCACTCCCTCTATACAGCTCATATTTCGACAGGATGAATTCACTGGCACTCGAGGTATGCTCCAGACACAGCATTACGAAGGACGAGAAGTTTGTACTAACACAACTCAGACCCTCGAGTCATAGCTGTGTTGGCTGTGATAAATACTCGTTGTGAAAATTTCATGACTGTCCTTAACATGTATCTCTTACCTATATGTATCCTTATTCTTGGCTGCTTATTATGTACACCTAATTGTACTCACCTAATTGCGGTTGCAGGGGTCGAGACTCAGCTCCTGGCCCCGCCTCTTTGCTGTCCGCTACTGGGTCTCTGCTCTCCCTGCTCCATGAGCTTTATCATACCTTGTCTTAAAACTATGTATGGTTCCCGCCTCCACTATATCGTTCGCTAGACTATTCCACTTCCTAACTACTCTATGGCTGAAGAAGTGCTTCCTAACATCCCTTTGACTCATCTGAGTCTTCAGCTTCCAGTTGTGTCCCCTTGTTTCTGTGTTCCCTCTCTGGAACATCCTGTCACTATCTACCTTATCGATTCCCGGCAGTATTTTGTATGTCGTTATCATGTCCCCTCTAACCCTTCTGTCCTCCAGTGTTGTTAGTCCTATTTCCCTTAACCTTTCTTCATGGGGCATTCCCCTGAGTTGTGGAACTAGCCTTGTCGCAAACCTTTGCACTTTCTCTAATTTCTTGACGTGCTTGACCAGGTGTGGGTTCCAGACTGGTGCTGCATACTCTAGTATGGGCCTGACGTACACGGTGTACAGCGTCTTGAACGATTCCTCGTTAAGGTAACGGAACGCTAAACTTAGGTTTGCCAGTCGCCCAGTTTGTCAGCGGTCTTCTTTGCCCTTCTCCGATCTTCATGACTTTACATTTGGAGGGGTTAAATTCGAGAAGCCAGTTGCTAGACCAGATGTCAAGCTTGTCCAGGTCTCTTTGAAGTCCTGCTTGGTCTTCATCTGATGTGATTCTCCTCATTAATTTTACATCATCTGCGAACAGAGACACTTCTGAGTCTATCCCGTCCGTCATGTCTTTCACATATACCAAGAATAACACTGGTCCTAGGACTGACCCCTGCGGTACACCGCTCGTCACAGGCGCCCACTGTGATACCTCACCACTCACCATGACCCGTTGTTGCCTCCCCGTGAGGTATTCCCTGATCCATTCCAGTGCCCTTCCTGTTATACACGCTTGTGTGCGTCTGAGTGTGTGTGTGTGTAAAATAGAGAGAAAGAGAGAGTTAGGAGAGGAAAGATGGGGGAGCAGGAGAGAGGAGCGAGGGGAGAGGCTGGGAATGGGGAGTTGATCCCGTTAATCAATATCTCCTTCGCCTTGTACTCAGCTGCTGACGTCTTCCTCCCGCTTCATATATCCTTCGTGTCAAGTAACATAAAAGGATGATTAATTACACCGAACAACAACAACAACAAAAACTATGATGGGTCTGCTACTGAGATAAACGTAGACAGATGTTCTTGAGTAATATCAGCTGACTGATTCCAAATTTGAAGCCGGAAAACATTTAAATTCATAAAAATTTAAAGCACAGGTAATATGATAAGCCATTAAAAACTTATTACCTTTTATAAGGTAACTGCTGGCGAATGCTTCAAGGGCACTAAATAGCATATTTTCACTGTAGTTAGAGAATTTAAAAAAAAAATGTTTAAAGTATCTGGCGTTACGCTAATAACTAAGAGTTGTGTCTTTCCTAAGAAACCCACAATATTCCCCCATCATTTTAGTATTGAAACGTCCCTACCAACAAACTTTCATTGTACTGAGATCCTAATGAAACCCTTCATCACATTCATCAATAACAACATCAAGATTCGATGAAAAGAAGTCCAGTGCAATTTAAGGGACATACAGCAACCCGGAGCTCTACAGGTTTTTATCATGTTTTGTATGAACTCTTCAGGTTTGCTCTCCGCCTTCCTAAGAAGTTCTGGACATGCAGTTTGTAAGCTTCCCATGCAGCCACCTCCAGTGGTTACAGTGTTGATTGGAATACTGGGTCAGATAACAGGTTACGTATTTCAGGCCCAACAAATATTCCGGCCTTAAGTTTTATGTCAGTTAAAATTGCACCAAATTTTTCTTCAAATTTTTCTTCTTCCATAGCTTTTACAAATGTTTCATTTAACCCAACTTTATATCCAATAGTGGAAGAAATATCTTTTGAAAATATACCAGAGACATATATTGTATGTTGAATTTTCCGGAAAAAGGCGTCTTGTCTTCATAGCCATTCTTTGATCGTGTAGTGGCTAGCGTCTTCACAACTGTTCCACAAAGGAAGAACATGACTTTTTATTGCCGTTGGGAATGAGCAATGTTTTCAACTGATCTTCTTGGAATCAACGCATAGTCTCCAGTCATCAGAATCGCTTTCACAGCCCAGTTCCTTCACAATAAGTCACATTATTGCACAAAAACCCACACCATTTTTCATTTCATAGAATATTACCAAACTAATAAGGTGATCCAAGCAGTTCTGCCTCCTGCTCTGATAGGTCAAGGTCCCTAACAAGATCATTTAACTCCTGTAGAGGGATAAAGTGTTCCAAAGTATTAGATACTGGTGGTTCATAAAGATCAGTGTTATCAGTTTCTTCACTACTTTCAAGTTCAGTGTCATAAGCAACAAGAGGATAAGCAATAAGAGTGTCCTCACACGCTGAATATGTTATCTTATTCATGTTTTTCTTTGAGAAACCAACAACATTAACCATACACAAGTAACAGTCATGCAGGGGATTTTTTTTATTTTCGCCAACCCTTTGGAATTGTCAATGGCACTGACGTACGTTTCCTCTTCAAACACTGTGCCACTGCAGAGGTACAAACACTGTGTCACTACAGAGGTACAAACACTGTGTCACTGCAGAGGTACAAATACTGTGTCACTGCAGAGGTACAAACACTGTGTCACTACAGAGGTACAAATACTGTGTCACTGCAGAGGTACAAACACTGTGTCACTACAGGGGTACAAACACTGTGTCAATGCAGAGGTACAAACACTGTGTCACTACAGAGGTACAAACACTGTTTCACTACAGAGGTACAAACACTGTGTCACTGCAGAGGTACAAATAGTCCAGCGTGTGTGTGGAACCCATGTTTTATTTAGATCTTACAATTGAAGTAGTGTTTTTTATAAAACATTGATACGATTTGTTGTTTTTCTTTGATCATGTTGTGTACACTTGCCACTTACCTAACAAAAACCTGCTTGAACTGTTCATGTATTTTCGTCTGTTCATGTTAAGCTGATGTGGGATTTCATATGAGAGAGAAAAACAAATCGAATGTAAATATGGGTACATGTATGTGGCAGAGTAATGCAGTTTAAGCAAAATAAAAACCATTGAAACATTGGAACAGCCAGAGCACAACTGATGCTCTGAGACTCTGACAATAAGACATGATGCGTAGGATTCATTGTTTATTCATGTAACAAACACCCGCAAGACTTTCTGAAGTTCATATATGAAACATAGAAACACACATGTTGCCAATATCTTAATGGTAATTTATATCTAACTTCAGATTCACATTCAGCATGTTAAAAATAACCTAAAACGGTTTTATATTTAGAAGTAGCAGATTTATTTGTTGCCCATTGTTATCTGTTGTATATATCACTCAGGGACTCCTCACACAATGATGAGCACCTGAGGGAAGACATCACACCTGACGTCCTGTGTACATTGCCTCATGCAGTCGCTGAGTCAAGTATCACACGACGAATAGCGTGTTAGGTCATATATACTTGACTTCCTTCGTTCATTCACATAACCTTCATGTCAAGTACCACTCAAAAAAGCACCTGCGGGTAAATAACGCTCACCATAACTCTAGAAGCATCATCTAGTTTGAATGTACATTTTGTAGTAAATATATATATATATATATATATATATATATATATATATATATATATATATATATATATATATATATATATGTCGTGCCGATTAGGTAAAACTGGTCAATTAGCAAGAACTCATCTAAAATTAAGTCCTTTCTAAAATTTTCTCTTATACGTTTAAAGATATATTTTTTCATTTATGTTAATGTAAGAATTTATAATTTTGTACCAAGAGAAACTTTGAAAACCTACCTAACCTTATTACAACAAGCGCAATTTAATTTAGCCTAACCCAACTAAATATATTTTAGATACGTTAACATTAATTTAATAATAAACAAACACAATGAAATATATTTTTTCGTTATGTTCAGAATGATTTTGACGAAATTATTGCATACACAAATTTTCACTTGTCTTATATGGCAAGGTGAGCGTTGCTATTTAAGCCAAAATCGCAAGTTTTACCTAATCGGCACGACATATATATATATATATATATATATATATAGGTAGTAGGTTGGTAGACAGCAACCACCCAGGGAGGTACTACCGTCCTGCCAGGTGACTGTGAAACAGAAACCTGAAACTGTTTTACATGATGGTAGGATTGCTGGTGTCTTTTTTCTGTCTCATAAACACGCTGGATAACAGGTATATCTAGCTACTTCTACTTACACTTTAGGTCACACTACACTGGCATGCACATGCATATATATACATACACACATCTAGGTTTTTCTTCTTTTCTTAATAGCTCTTGTTCCTTTTATTTTCTCTATTGTCCATGGGGAAGTGGAAAGAATCTTTCCTCCGTAAGCCATGCGTGTCGTATGAGGCGACTAAGATGCCGGGAGCAATGGGCTAGTAACCCCTTCTCCTGTACAAATCTACTAAAAACGAGAAGAAGAAAAACTTTATAAAATTGGGTTGTCTGAATGTGCGTGGATGTAGTGCGGATGATAAGAAAGAGATGATTGCCGATGTTATGAATGAAAAGAAGTTGGATGTCCTGGCCCTAAGCGAAACAAAGCTGAAGGGGTAGGCGAGTTTCAGTGGGGAGAAATAAATGGGATTAAGTCAGGAGTATCTGAGAGAGTTAGAGCTAAGGAAGGGGTAGCAATAATGTTGAAGGATCAGTTATGGAAGGAAAAGAGGGAATATAAATGTGTAAATTCAAGGATTATGTGGATTAAAATAAGGGTCGGATGCGAAAAGTGGGTCATAATAAGCGTGTATGCACCTGGAGAAGAGAGGAGTGTAGAGGAGAGAGAGAGATTTTGGGAGATGTTAAGCGAATGTATAGGAACTTTTGAACCAAATGAGAGAGTAATTGTGGTAGGGGACCTAAATGCTAAAGTGGGAGAAACATGCAGAGAGGGTGTAGTAGGTAAGTTTGGGGTGCCAGGTGTAAATGAAAATGGGAGCCCTTTGATTGAACTTTGTATAGAAAGGGGTTTAGTTATAGGTAATACATATTTTAAGAAAAAGAGGATAAATAAGTATACAAGATATGATGTAGGGCGTAATGACAGTAGTTTGTTGGACTATGTATTGATAGATAAAAGACTGTTGAGTAGACTTCAGGATGTACATGTTTATAGAGGGGCTACAGATATATCAGATCACTTTTTAGTTATAGCTACAGTGGGAGTAAAAGGTAGATGGAATACAAGGAAAATAGAATCAGTAAGTAAAAGAGAGGTGAAGGTTTATAAACTAAAAGAGGAGGCAGTTAGGGTAAGATATAAACAACTATTGGAGGATAGATGGGCTAGTGAGAGTGTAGGCAATGGGGTCGAAAATGTATGGGGTAGATTTAAAAATGTAGTGTTAGAGTGTTCAGCAGAAGTTTGTGGTTACAGGCGAGTGGGTGCGGAGGGAAGAGGAGCGATTGGTGGAATGATGATGTAAAGAGAGTAGTAAGGGAGAAAAAGTTAGCATATGAGAGGTTTTTACAAAGTAGAAGTGATGCAAGGAGGGAAGAGTATATGGAGAGAAAAAGAGAGGTTAAAAGAGTGGTGAAGCAATGTAAAAAGAGAGCAGATGAGAGAGTGGGTGAGATGTGATCAGCAAATTTTGTTGAAAATAAGAAAAGTTTTGGAATGAGATTAATAAGTTGAGGAAGCCTAGAGAACAAATGGATTTGACAGTTAAAAATAGGAGAGGAGAGTTATTAAATGGAGAGTTAGAGGTATCGGGAAGATGGAGAGAATATTTTGAGGATTTGTTAAATGTTGATGAAGACAGGAAGCTGTGATTTCGTGTGTAGGGCAAGGAGGAATAACATCTTGTAGGAGTGTGGAAGAGCCAGTTGTGGGTGTAGGGGAAGTTCGTGAGGCAGTGGGTAGAATGAAAGGGGTAAGGCAGCTGGGATTGATGGGATAAAGATAGAAATGTTAAAAGCAGGTGGGGATATAATTTTGGAGTGGTTGGTGCTATTATTTAATAAATGTATGGAAGAGGGTAAGGTACCTAGGGATTGGCAGAGAGCGTGTATTGTTCCTTTGTATAAAGGCAAAGGGGACAAAAGAGAGTGCAAAAATTATAGGGGAATAAGTCTGTTGAGTGTACCTGGTAAAGTGTATGGTAGAGTTATTATTGAAAGAATTAAGAGTAAAACAGAAAGCAGGATAGCAGATGAACAAGGGGGCTTTAGGAAAGGTAGGGGTGTGTAGACCAAGTGTTTACAGTGAAACATATAGGTGAACAGTATTTGGATAAGGGTAAAGATGTTTTTGTGGCATTTATGGATTTGGAAAAGGCGTATGATAGGGTAGATAGGGGGCAATGTGGCAGATGTTGCAGGTGTATGGAATAGGAGGAAGGTTACTGAAAGCAGTGAAGAGTTTTTATGAGGATAGTGAGGCTCAGGTTAGAGTGTGTAGGAGGGAAGGGACTATTTCCCAGTAAAAGTGGGCCTTAGACAAGGATGTGTGATGTCACCGTGGTTGTTCAATATATTTATAGATGGGGTTGTAAGAGAAGTGAATGCGAGGGTCTTGGCAAGAGGTGTTGGGCTAAAAGATAAAGAAGCAAATACAAAGTGGGAGTTGTCACAGTTGTTTTTGCTGATGACACTGTGCTTTTGGGAGATTCTGAAGAGAAGCTGCAGAGGTTGGTGGATGAATTTGGTAGGGTGTGTAAAAGAAGAAAATTGAAAGTGAATATAGGAAAGAGTAAGGTGATGAGGATAACAAAAGAATAGGTGACGAAAGATTGGATATCAGATTGGAGGGAGAGAGTATGGAGGAGGTGAATGTATTCAGATATTTGGGAGTGGACATGTCGGCGGATGGGTCTATGAAGGATGAGGTGAATCATAGAATTGATGAGGGAAAAGGGTGAGTGGAGCACTTGGAGTCTGTGGAGACAAAGAACCTTGTCCATGGAAGTAAAGAGGGAATGTATGAGAGTATAGTTATACCAACGCTCTTATATGGGTGTGAAGCATGGGTGATGAATGTTGCAACGAGGAGAAGGCTGGAGGCAGTGGAGATGTCATGTCTGAGGTCAATGTGTGGTGTGAATATAATGCAGAGAATTCGGAGTTTGGAAATTAGGAGGAGGTGCGGGATTACCAAAACGATTGTCCAGAGAGCTGAGGAGGGGTTGTTGAGGTGGTTTGGACATGTAGAGAGAATGGAACGAGACAGAGTGACTTCGAGAGTGTATAAATCTGTAGTGGAGGGAAGGCGGGGTAGGGGTCGGCCTAGGAAAGGTTGGAGGGAGGGGTAAAGGAAGTTTTGTGTGCGAGGGCTTGGATTTCCAGCAAGCATGTGTGAGCGTATTTGATAGGAGTGAATGGAGGCATATGGTTTTAATACTTGACGTGCTGTTGGAGTGTGAGCAAAGTAACATTTATGAAGGGATTCAGGAAACCGGCAGGCCGGACTTGAGTTCTGGAGATGGGAAGTACAGTGCCGGCACCTGAAGGAGGGGTGTAAATGTTGCAGTTTTATAACTGTAGTGTAAAGCACCCTTCTGGCAAGACAGTGATGGAGTGAATGATGATGAAAGTTTTTCTTTTCGGGCCACCCTGCCTTGGTGGGAATCGGCCGATGTGTTAATAAAAAAAATATAAAATAATATATATATATATATATATATATATATATATATATATATATATATATATATATATATATCGTGCTGAATAGGTAAAACTAGTCAATTAGCAGGATCTCATTTAAAATTGTCTTTCTAAAATTTTATCTTATAAGTTTAAAGATATATTTTTTCCATTTATGTAAATGTAAAATTAATAATTTTGTACCAAAGAACCTTAAAACTTACCTAACCTTATTATAAAAGCCAATTTAATTTAGCCAAATCCAACTAAATATATTTTAGATAAATTTACAATAATTATAATAAACAATCACAATGAAATATATTTTTTTCATTAGGTTCTGAATGACTTTTTCGAAATTATTGCATACACAAATTTTCGCTTGCCTTATTCGGCAAGAAGAGCGTTACCATTTAAGCCAAAATCTAAAGTTTTACCTATTCGGCATGACATTATGGTGGAATGATGATGTAAAGAGAGTAGTAAGGGAGAAAAAGTTAGCATATGAGAGGTTTTTACAAAGTAGAAGTGATGCAAGGATGGAAGAGTATATGGAGAGAAAAAGAGAGGTTAAAAGAGTGGTGAAGCAATGTAAAAAGAGAGCAGATGAGAGAGTGGGTGAGATGTTATCAGCAAATTTTGTTGAAAATAAGAAAAAGTTTTGGAATGAGATTAATAAGTTGAGGAAGCCTAGAGAACAAATGGATTTGACAGTTAAAAATAGGAGAGGAGAGTTATTAAATGGAGAGTTAGAGGTATCGGGAAGATGGAGAGAATATTTTGAGGATTTGTTAAATGTTGATGAAGACAGGGAAGCTGTGATTTCGTGTGTAGGGTAAGGAGGAATAACATCTTGTAGGAGTGTGGAAGAGCCAGTTGTGGGAGTAGGGAAGTTCGTGAGGCAGTGGGTAGAATGAAAGGGGTAAGGCAGCTGGGATTGATGGGATAAAGATAGAAATGTTAAAAGCAGGTGGGGATATAATTTTGGAGTGGTTGGTGCTATTATTTAATAAATGTATGGAAGAGGGTAAGGTACCTAGGATTGGCAGAGAGCGTGTATTGTTCCTTTGTATAAAGGCAAAGGGGACAAAAGAGAGTGCAAAAATTATAGGGGAATAAGTCTGTTGAGTGTACCTGGTAAAGTGTATGGTAGAGTTATTATTGAAAGAATTAAGAGTAAAACAGAAAGCAGGATAGCAGATGAACAAGGGACTTTAGGAAAGGTAGGGGTGTGTAGACCAAGTGTTTACAGTGAAACATATAGGTGAACAGTATTTGGATAAGGGTAAAGATGTTTTTGTGGCATTTATGGATTTGGAAAAGGCGTATGATAGGGTAGATAGGGGGCAATGTGGCAGATGTTGCAGGTGTATGGAATAGGAGGAAGGTTACTGAAAGCAGTGAAGAGTTTTTATGAGGATAGTGAGGCTCAGGTTAGAGTGTGTAGGAGGGAAGGGACTATTTCCCAGTAAAAGTGGGCCTTAGACAAGGATGTGTGATGTCACCGTGGTTGTTCAATATATTTATAGATGGGGTTGTAAGAGAAGTGAATGCGAGGGTCTTGGCAAGAGGTGTTGGGCTAAAAGATAAAGAAGCAAATACAAAGTGGGAGTTGTCACAGTTGCTTTTTGCTGATGACACTGTGCTTTGGGAGATTCTGAAGAGAAGCTGCAGAGGTTGGTGGATGAATTTGGTAGGGTGTGTAAAAGAAGAAAATTGAAAGTGAATATAGGAAAGAGTAAGGTGATGAGGATAACAAAAAGAATAGGTGACGAAAGATTGGATATCAGATTGGAGGGAGAGAGTATGGAGGAGGTGAATGTATTCAGATATTTGGGAGTGGACATGTCGGCGGATGGGTCTATGAAGGATGAGGTGAATCATAGAATTGATGAGGGAAAAGGGTGAGTGGAGCACTTCGGAGTCTGTGGAGACAAAGAACCTTGTCCATGGAAGTAAAGAGGGAATGTATGAGAGTATAGTTATACCAACGCTCTTATATGGGTGTGAAGCATGGGTGATGAATGTTGCAACGAGGAGAAGGCTGGAGGCAGTGGAGATGTCATGTCTGAGGTCAATGTGTGGTGTGAATATAATGCAGAGAATTCGGAGTTTGGAAATTAGGAGGAGGTGCGGGATTACCAAAACGATTGTCCAGAGAGCTGAGGAGGGGTTGTTGAGGTGGTTTGGACATGTAGAGAGAATGGAACGAGACAGAGTGACTTCGAGAGTGTATAAATCTGTAGTGGAGGGAAGGCGGGGTAGGGGTCGGCCTAGGAAAGGTTGGAGGGAGGGGTAAAGGAAGTTTTGTGTGCGAGGGGCTTGGATTTCCAGCAAGCATGTGTGAGCGTATTTGATAGGAGTGAATGGAGGCATATGGTTTTTAATACTTGACGTGCTGTTGGAGTGTGAGCAAAGTAACATTTATGAAGGGATTCAGGGAAACCGGCAGGCCGGACTTGAGTTCTGGAGATGGGAAGTACAGTGCCGGCACTCTGAAGGAGGGGTGTAAATGTTGCAGTTTTATAACTGTAGTGTAAAGCACCCTTCTGGCAAGACAGTGATGGAGTGAATGATGATGAAAGTTTTTCTTTTTCGGGCCACCCTGCCTTGGTGGGAATCGGCCGATGTGTTAATAAAAAAAAAAATATATGTCGTGCCGATTAGGTAAAACTGGTCAATTAGCAAGAACTCATCTAAAATTAAGCCCTTTCTAAAAAAATTCTCTTATACGTTTAAAGATATATTTTTTTAATTTATGTTAATGTAAGAATTTGTAATTTTGTACCTAGAGAAACTTTGAAAACCTACCTAACCTTATTACAACAAGCGCAATTTATTTAGCCTAACCCAACTAAATATATTTTTGATACGTTAACATTAATTTAATAATAAACAAACACAATGAAATATATTTTTTTCGTTATGTTCAGAATGATTTTGGCGAAATTATTGCATACACAAATTTTCACTTGTCTTATATGGCAAGGTGAGCGTTGCTATTTAAGCCAAAATCACAAGTTTTACCTAATCGGCACGACATATATATATATATATATATATATATATATATATATATATATATGTCGTGCCGATTAGGTAAAACTTGCTATTTTAACTAAATACAACGCTCACCTGCCATATAAGACAAGTGAAAATTTGTGTATGCAATACTTCGCCAAAAACATTCTGAACATAACGAAAAATATATTTCATTGTGTTTTTATTATTAAATTGATGTTAACGTATCTAAATATATTTAGTGTAAACTAAATTAGCGCTGTTGCAAAAGGGGTTAGTTTTCGTTTCTCTTGGACAAAGTTATAAATCTTACATACATAAATGAAAAATATATCTTTAAACGTATAAGAAAAATTTAGAAAGGACTTAATTTTAGATGGTTCTGCATTGACCAGTTCCTAATCGGCACGACATATATATATATATATATATATATATATATATATATATATATATATATATATATGTCGTGCCGATTAGGTAAAACTGGTCAATTAGCAAGAACTCATCTAAAATTAAGTCCTTTCTAAAAATTTCTCTTATACGTTTAAAGATATATTTTTTTCATATATGTTAATGTAAGAATTTATAATTTTGTACCAAGAGAAACTTTGAAAACCTACCTAACCTTATTACAACAAGCTCAATTTAATTTAGCCTAACCCAACTAAATATATTTTAGATACGTTAACATTAATTTAATAATAAACAAACACAATTAAATATATTTTTTTCGTTAAGTTCAGAATGATTTTGGCGAAATTATTGCATACACAAATTTTCACTTGTCTTATATGGCAAGGTTAGCGTTGCTATTTAAGCCAAAATCACAAGTTTTATAAATTAGACACATATGCAACACTTGGGTATCTTTATTGAGGAAACGTTTCGTCACACAGTGGCTTCATCAGTCCAATACAAAGTAGAAAGGTGTAAGGAGAGGAGGAGTTTGAGGTTATCAGTCCCTCGGCCTGGAGTCGATGTGTTCAGTCCATCAATCTTGTTAGAAGTGTAGCACAAGGCCGTAGAGGTGGCTTATATGCTGTAATCAGGTGAGATGAAGCAGGAGGAGGCGGGGTCATAGTAGTACCATCCACTATTCTAAGTAGGTCTTCGTCCAAAGGTTGGACAAGTGTAGAAGAATTCGTTTGTATCAAGATCCCGAGCTGTTGCTGTGTCAGACAGGATGTAGATGAATGGTTCAGAGAACCGACAAGTTATAAATTATGTGTCTAATTTATAACTTGTCGGTTCTCTGAACCATTCATCTACATCACAAGTTTTACCTAATCGGCACGACATATATATATATATATATATATATATATATATATATATATATATATATATATATATATATATATATATATATATATATATATATATATATATATATATATATATATATATATATATATATATATATATATATATATATATATTCAACAAACTGGCAGCATTCCACCAAGGAAGAGTGACCTAAACAGGAAAACTAAAGTTTCCTTTCTAAATTAAGTAATTTATATAGAAAAGCATTTTAGCCGCCTCTTACTACACGCATGACTTATGGAGGAAGAATTCTGCTCTACTTTCCCGTGGAAGAAAGATGAAAGTAAACATAGATAAGAGTAAGGTGATTAGGGTATTAAACGAGTTAGCAACAATAAAATTGGATATCATGTTGGAGGGAGAGAGTATGGAAGAAGTGAATGTGCTATGTTATTTGGAAGTAAACTTGTCAGCAGATGAGTTTATGAAGGCCGAGGTAAACCATAGAACTGATGATGGAAAAAAGGTGGGTGGTGCATTGTGGTGTCTGTGGAGACAAAGAACGTTGTCCATGGAGGCAAAGAAGGGAATTTATGAGAGTATAGTGATACCAACACTCTTATATAGGTGTGAAGCATGGGTTGTAAATGATGCAGCAAGGAGGCTGGAGGCAGTGGTGATGTCGTGTCTAAGGGCAATGTGTGGTGTAAATATTATGTGTGGAAATTAAGAGGATGTGTGGAGTTGCTAAAAGTATTACTCAGAGGGCTGAGGAGAGGTCGTTGAGGTGGTTTGGTCATTTAGAGAGGATGGAGCAAAATAGGATAACATGGAGGGTGCATAAATCTGTAGTGCAGGGAAGGAGTGTTGGGGTCATCCTAGGAAAGAATTGAGGGAGGGGGTAAAAGAGGTTTTGTTGCAAGGGGCTTGGACTTACAGCAGGCATGTGTGAGCTTGTTAAATAGGAGTGAATGGAGAAGAATGTTTCTTGGGACCTGACGATCTGTTGGAGTGTGAGCTGGGTAATATTTTGTGAAAGGATTCAGGAAAACAGGTTAGCTGGACTTGAGTCCTGGAGGTGCGAAGTACAATGACTGCATAGTAAAGGAGGGGTTTGGGATATTTGATGTTTGGACTAGGGATGTATCGGATATCCGTATCCGCATCCGCCTCCCCGGAGCATCCGCATAAATTCTTACATCCGCATCCGCATCCGTATTTTTTCTAAATGAGACATCCGCATCCGCATCCGCATCCGCATCCGCATCCGTATTTTTTTCTAAATGAGACATCCGCATCCGCATCCGCATCTGTATTTTTCCTAAGTGAGACATCCGCATCCGCGTCCGCATCCGTAATCACTATTAAATAAATATCCGCATCCGCATCCGCATCCGTGCCTAACAAAGCGGATGTGGCGGATATTATAACCTAAATTACAGAGCTTGCATGTTTGTTTCCCACAAACTTGTTCTTATGATTTACAAATTAACATTGCAGCTTCAAATATTATAACTTAAAAGTTAGAGATAAGATAGGTCCCCTTAAAAATAATTATGGGTATCTTACTGACAAAGATAATGAAATGTGCTCTATTTTTAATAATTATTTTCTCTCGGTTTTCACTCAGGAAGACACTAATAATATCCCAAGAATTAGGTATTTTAGTGGGCCTGAAGAAGATAAATTATGTAGTATCACAGTCACTAGCGAAATGGTTATCAAACAGATAGACCGTTTGAAGCAAAATAAATCGCCAGGCCCTGATGAGCTTTTTTCAAGGGTTCTTAAGGAATGCAAAATTGAACTCTGTGAACCCTTAACTAACATTTTTAACCTATCTCTTCAAACAGGTGTAGTGTCTGATACGTGGAAGATGGCTAATGGCTATTTTTAAAGCAGGGGACAAGTCGTTACCATCAAATTACCGCCCAATAAGTCTAACTTCAATTGTAGGCAAATTATTAGAGTCGATTATAGCTGATAACATAAGAAGCCATCTCGATAGGCATAATTTGATTAATGATACTCAACATGGATTCACCAGGGGCCGTTCCTGCCTAACTAATTTATTAACTTTTTCAGTAAGGCTTTTGAGGCAGTTGATCATGATAAAGAATTCGATATTGTTTATTTGGATTTTAGTAAGGCTTTTGATAGAGTACCACATCAGAGACTGTTAAAGAAAGTGGCTGCTCACGGCATTGGAGGAAAAGTGTTTTCATGGATCGAGTCATGGCTCACCAATAGGAAGCAGAGGGTGTGCATTAATGGGGTTAAATCTGAGTGGGGATCTGTAACAAGTGGCGTTCCACAGGGATCGGTTTTGGGCCCGTTGTTGTTTATAATATATATAAATGACCTTGACGAGGGAATTACTAGTGATATGAGCAAATTCGCTGATGACACGAAGATAGGTAGGATAATCGATTCAGACGTAGATGTCACGGAACTTCAGGAGGATTTAGACAAACTCAATTCCTGGTCAGAAAAATGGCAGATGCAGTTCAATGTAGATAAATGCAAAGTTCTAAAGCTCGGGAATGTTCATAACCCTAGCACCTACCAGCTTAATAATGTTGAACTCAGCCGTACAGAATGCGAAAAGGATCTGGGGGTTATGGTAAGCAGCAACCTCAAACCAAGTCAGCAATGCCTAAGCGTAAGAAATAAAGCAAATAGATTACTTCCCAGTAATATCAAGAAGTGTAAGCAACAGAAGTCCAGCGGTTATATTACAGCTTTATACATCATTAGTAAGGCCTCAACTAGATTATGCAGCTCAGTTCTGGTCTCCATTTTACAGAATAGATATAAATTCGTTAGAAAACATTCAGCGACGAATGACAAAGTTAATTCATAGCATTAGAAATCTTCCGTATGAAGAAAGATTGAAGACCCTTAAATTACATTCACTTGTAAGACGAAGAATGAGGGGAGACATGATCGAGGTATATAAGTGGAAGATGGGTATTAATAAGGGGGATATAAATAAGGTCTTGAGGATATCTCTCCAAGAGAGAACCCGCAATAATGGATTCAAATTGGATAAGTTTAGATTTAGAAAGGATATAGGAAAATATTAATGTGACATTTTATTGTGGCAACGTTTCGCTCTCCAGGAGCTTTCTCAAGCCGTTACAAGCGTTACATGGACACAGTGGGCTATTATATACTCTCAAAGTGAGGTGAAATACTAGTGGTGGTCGAGGTAGTAGTGATAAGTAGTAGTAGTAGTAATACAATAAGGTAGAACAATCAATATGCACATGAGTAAAAGGTGATAAAACAAATACTTGGGTAGTATAACAATAGGTTAGACAAATATTTTATGCTGGAGGTTGAAATATAGAAGGCCTGTAGGAGTGTTCCACATCTACGATGTGCTTGTGTTGAATTAGCAGGAGAGACTATGTGATGGTATGGTTAACTGTTTTCAGGAGGATTCTTGCTAAGACTTCAGAGATGGTGAAGCTGCCTTTGTTTTGTTTAATTGTGTTAGAAACAGAGATAAGTGCTGATTCAAGGCATTTGCGTCTACGGAAATTAGTTTCTTTGATTACTAGTCGGGCGTCTTTGAATTTCATGAGATGATTGTTGGAATTTCGGTGTTGTACGCAGGCGTTGTTCAGGTTATCGTTTCTGCATGCATTAATGTGTTCATTGATGCGTGTTTCGAGGTTTCTTGCTGTTTCTCCTACATAAATTCTGTCGCAGCCTCCACAGGGTATAGTGTAGACCCCTGCGTTGACTGGTTCATGGTGCTTGGATTTAGTCCTGGTTAGATCCTTAATAGAAGTACTGGAAGCAATGGCGACTCTAGTGTTAGCTTGTGCAAATACTTTAGAAATGTTGGATGCAACCTGGCTGTTGGGAAGAACTATAACTTTGTTTGGAGTGGTGTTGACGCGTGGAGAATTAATGATCTGAAGAGCTCTTTTCTTGCAATCTTTGATGAAAAAGGAGGAAAATGTAAATCAGTGAAGGTTTGGTGAATGTATGTACATTCCTCGTCAAGAAACTCAGGACTACAAATTCGGTAAGCTCTTAGGAAGAATCCGATGATGATGCCTCTTTTGGTCTTAGTATCTTGACTGGAATAGAAGTGTGTGAGATCATTTTTATTTGTAGGTTTCGGTAAACTTGAAATTTTAGGTTGTTATCTACTTTGTGGATGAGGACGTCTAGAAAGGGTAGTTTGTCATTGGACTCTTCTTCTAGTGTAAACTGGATCGCCGGTTCAACTGCGTTGAGCCTTGCCTGAAGATTCCGTACATCAAAACGTTTGGGAGTTATTACGAGGACGTCGTCTACGTAACGTACCCAAGTGACGCTTGAGGGTATGATGTTGGCGAAGTGTTCAGCCTCTAGGTGTTCCATGTACAAGTTAGCTAAGACGGCACTGATGGGGACCCCATTCCCATGCCGTATGTTTGTTTGTAGAGCCTGTTATTGAAAGAAAAACAGTTGAAATTAACACAGAGTTCAATAAGGTCAACAAAATCTCCGGGAGGTAGAGGAAGGTTAAGGTCCTGATTGACTTTACGTCGTAGAACCTCGATGGCTTGTGTGGTAGGTACTTTAGTGAAGAGGAAGTCACGTCCAAACTGCTTAGTTTCTTGTTTCGGATGGAGAGATTTCGGATGCGGTTGAGAAGGTCGCCTGAATGTTTAAGATGAGCGGGGCTGATGGTCCCCAGAAGGCAGGAAAGATGTTTGGCAAGAACTCCGGCTAGTTTGTGTGGTGCACTGCCTATACCTGATGTGATTGGTCTGAGAGGAATATTATGCTTATGGGTCTTGGGTAAGCCATACATGTGTGCTGGTTTAGGGTTGCTGGGTATCAAGTACAGAAGTTTCTTTCCTTCACTGGTGCGTTTCAGTATTTGTCTGGTTTTATATAGGAAATCTTTAGTGAGTGTTTCCCACTGTTGTGTGTTGATGGGTTCGTAAGTGGATTGGTCATTCAAGAGGTCCATCATTTTGGTGTTGTATTCACTGGTGTTGAGTATGACGACTCCACCTCCTTTATCGGCGGTGGTGACGATAATATTTGGGTCATTAGCAAGGCCCTTCAGAGCATTGATATATCGCCTGGGAAGATTAGTAGAAGAAGGTTCACATAAAGCTGCGGTGAGAATGGAAATAGGGTAGTTGATGAGTGGAACAGTCTGCCTAGTAGGGTCATTGAAGCTATGACCTTGGGTAGTTTCAAATTTAGGTTGGATGAATTCATGAGTGAGAGGGGTTGGATTTGAGTGGGACTCGCACTTGAGTTAATAGAATCTTCAAAGCTTATTTCTTGGGTAGAATTGAAAATTAGGTTGGGCAATTATTCTGTTAGTGGGATGGATTGTGAAGGACCTGCCTAGTATGGGCCAACAGGCCTGCTGCAGTGTTCCTCCTTTCTTATGTTCTTATGTTAATGACCTGCAGAGAGAGAGAGAGAGAGAGAGAGAGAGAGAGAGAGAGAGAGAGAGAAACATAAGAAAGGAGGAACACTGCAGCAGGCCTCTTGGCCCATACTAGGCAGGTCCTTCACAATCCACCCCACTAATAGAATATTTGCCCAATCAAATTTTCAATTCTATCCAAAATAAGCTTTGATAATTCTATTTCTCATTGCAGTCCCATAAAACCACCTCTCACTCATAATTATCAACCTAATTTAAAACTACCCAAGGTGCTAGCTCAATAACCCTACTAGGCTGATAAATTAGACACATGCAATGGAAATAAATGGTATAAAATACCGACACAATGGAAAAATAAACACAATAAAGGATCACATTATACTGCGTATGTGTTTATTAGACACATATGCATTGCAAATTAGGTTGAGCAAATATTCTGTTAGTGGGATGGATTGGGAAGGACTTGCCTAGTATGGGCCAACAGGCCTGCTGCAGTGTTCCTCCTTTCTTATGTTCTTATGTATCTTTATTGAGGAAACGTTTCGCCACACAGTGGCTTCATCAGTCCATACAAAGGAGAATCGTGAGGAACAGGAGGAGTTTGAGGTGGTCAGTCCATCAGCCTGGAGTTACTGTCTGACACAGCAACATCTTGGTATCTTAATACAGGGAATTCTTCACTTGCCTAACCCTTGGCCACCACCTACTTCAGCTCCTTTGGTGCTCTTGTGGTGAACCAGGTGTTTCAGCTCCTTCAGTACCCTATTTTATAGTGCCCTATGGGTTGGGTAGGAGTTTTTGTTTGTGAGATTGGTTTTGGGTTATAGGGGGACCTACCTAGTGTGGACCAGTTGGTTTGCTGCATTGTTCCTTATTTCTGTGTTCTTGTATTAATATTGGTAGAATTACCGACAATATATTAAGTAAAAGGACACAAATGCAACTAATGAGACATTGTATTGTCTCATTGAACCTATATATACCCTGTGTGTCCATGCATTGTTTGTAACGGCTTGAAAAAGCTCCTGGAGAGCGAAACGTTGCCACAATAAAATGTCTCATTAGTTGCATTTGTGTCCTTTTACTTAACATATTGTCGGTAATTCTACCAATATTATTACATTCTGTGTTCTTGTGAGTGAGAGGGGTTGTGAGTGAGAGGGGTTGGATTTGAACGGGACTTGCACAATGGTTGGGGGAGGTTGTCGGGGCTTCTTGCTTGGATGGGGATGGGTTGGACAAATATTTTTGGTGGGTTGGTTTTGACATGGACCTGCCAAGTATGGGCCAGTAGGCCTGTTGCAGTGTTCCTCCTTTCTTATGTTCTTATAAGAACATAAGAATGGAGGAACACTGCATAAGGCCTACTGGCCCATACAAGGCAGGTCCTTATCAAAACCACCACTACCTAAGAATTTACTCCCGTACTCACGACACTTAATCAAACCCAGCCCCTCCCACTCATATATTTGTCCAATCTCTTTTTAAAGCCACCCAAGGTCCTAGCCTCTATCACCCTACTCGGAAGATTGTTCCACGCATTTACAACTCTGTTCGAAAACCAGTACTTGCCAATGTCCTTTCTAAATCTAAATTTATCCAATTTAAATCCGTTATTTCTGGTTCTTACTTGGTTCGATATCCTCAGTATTTTATTAATATCTCCTTTGTTTATGCCCATCATCCACTTGTACACCTCAATGATATCTCCCCTCATTCTACGTCTCTCCAGAGAGTGGAGATTCAATGCTCTAAGTCTATCTTCATACGGGAGATTTCTTATACTGTAAATCATTTTAGTCATTCTTCTCTGTATGTTCTCCAACGAATCTATATCCATTCTGTAGTAAGGAGACCAAAACTGAGCTGCATAATCCAAATGAGGTCTCACTAGTGATGTATAGAGCTGTAAAATAACTTTTGGACTTCTGTTGCTTATACTTCTTGAAATAAATCCTAGTAATCTGTTAGCCTTATTGCGCACACTTAGGCACTGTTGTCTTGGCTTTAGATTTCTGCTTACCATGACTCCCAAGTCTTTTTCACATTCTGTATGATCAAGCTCTACTTCACCTAGTTTATAAATTCGAGGGATATTTTCATTACCAAGGACTAGCACCTTACACTTGTCCACATTGAACTTCATCTGCCACTTTTCAGACCAAGACATTAATTTGTCCAAATCCTCCTGGAGTTCACTGGTATCCTCCTCAGAATGAATTATACGGCCTATTTTTGTATCATCAGCAAATTTACTCATGTCACTTGCAATTCCTTCATCAAGGTCATTTATGTAAATTATGAACAACAATGGGCCAAAAACTGATCCTTGTGGAACGCCACTAATGACTAATCCCCATTCAGATTTGACCCCATTAAAAAAAAAAAATCAGGTGTTTTATGACTGTCCTGCAAAATCCGCATCCGCATCCGCATCCGCCCGGATGTCAAGATGTGACATCCGTAATCCGCATCCGCATTTTACTGTAAGCAGATATCCGCATCCGCATCCGTATTTTACTGTAAGCAGATATCCGCATCCGCATCCGTATTTTACTGTAAGCAGATATCCGCATCCGCATCCGCATCTGCAAAATAATTAAGTAAGACATCCGTATACACATCCGCATACCGGATGAAGACGTGTCTTGTGTGCTCAGTGAAGACGTGTCTTGTGTGCTCTCTGTCAATCTGAAGAAGATGTCCTCTCTTGAGCTACTCTACCAGCAGCTGAAGGAAGAACTGAGGGTAGCTAAGCTTGAGATACAGCGACTGACTGAGGAAAACAAGAGGATTCGTAGTAATCCTCCTGTTGAGAATCCTCAAGCCAGGAAAGGAACCTGGACAGTGGCTAAAACGCATGGGACAAAGTTAAGGCTCAAGAGGACGGGTGGAGAGGTAGAAACAACGAAGACCCAGGAGAATGTTGTGGAAACATCGAACCCATTCTCCGTGCTACCCGATGAATGTGAGTCGACTTCTGGGAGCGTCACGACGAAAGACACAAAGGAAGGTAAAAACATTGTTGTTGTTGGGGACAGTCAGGTTAGGTACATGGATAGGGCTTTCTGTTTGATTGATAGGAGTAGGAGACAGAGGGTTTGCTTTCCTGGGGCTGGGATGGAGGATATTGTTAGCCGTCTGGACGACATCATGAGAGGTAATGGGAGCAATCCTATTATCTGTCTCAGTGCTGGAGGCAACGATGTTGGCAGACGTAGGAGTGAGGACCTGAATAGCAGGTTTAGGTCAGCAATAGACATAATTAGGAAGAAGGGTGGGAACCCTGTCATATGTGGTATTTTGCCAAGGAGAGGAGTTGGAAATGAATGGCTGTCCAGGGCAATTGGTGTCAATTGCTGGCTGGACAAATACTGTAAGGAAAATGCAGTAACATTCATTGACAACTCTGACCTCTTCTATGGCAGAAATGACATGTATGCCAGGGATGGGGTTCACTTATCCAGGTCTGGGGTGGGGGCACTGGCAACTGCAGTGGAGGGAGCTGTTAGGGCTTTAAACTAGAAATAGTTAGTGGTATGGGTTTTGGGGGGAAAACAGAGAAGTCCCAGTGTAGTAATATTATAAGTTGTAGGAGAACTAGTAATAGGCAGAATAAGGTGGATAGTGGAAAGCTAGTGACACTAGATGACAAGGACAGTAATAGGTATAGTGGAAAAACAGAGATGAGCAGGAAGGGTAAAGAGAAAGGAGGGTCTCTAAATATATATTACACCAATAGTCGTAGTGCTAGGAATAAGATGGACGAGTTGAGATTAGTTGCAAGTACGGGTAATATTGATGTTTTTGCAATAACTGAGACATGGTTTAATATGAAAAATCGGGACTTGCCTGCCGAATGTCACATTCAGGGTTTTAAATTGTTCCAAGTAGACAGAAGTATCGGGAAAGGGGTGGGGTGGCACTCTATGTCCGTGATCATTTAAATTGTTGCATAAAAACGGGTATAAAGTCTGAATTAACACATACAGAGTCTGTCTGGATAGAATTTTCAGAGGGGTGTGAAAAATTGATTTTAGGCGTGATTTACCGTCCTCCAAACTTAGATAGGGAACAAGGGAGACTACTTTGGGAGGAAATTGTTAAGGCCACGTAGTAATTCTAGGGGACTTTAACTTTAGTCAGATTGATTGGAATTTCATGACAGGGAATTTAGAATCTAACGACTTTTTAGAAGTAGTTCAGGATTGCTTTTTGAAGCAGTTTGTAACAGAACCTACAAGGGGAAATAACCTACTTGACTTGGTTCTGGCAAGCAAGGAAACCCTTGTTAATAATTTAGAAATTACAGAGGAACTCGGCTCAAGCGACCACAAGTCAATTACCTTTAGCATTAAATGGATGTATGATAGTAGGGATAATTCAGTAATGGTCCCAGATTTTCGCTTAGCAGATTATAATGGACTTAGAGAACACTTATCAACTGTGGACTGGGGTGAAGAAGAGAGGTATCAATATGACAGTTTTCTTAACACGTAGAAATGACCCAAAATGGATGAATAATAGGCTCAAATATCTTTTAGGGCAGAAGAAAGGAATTTATAGGCGCATAAAAAGAGGTGAGGGTCATCTTATAAATCAGTATACTGACATTAAGAGGGACGTTAAAAAGGGAATAAGAAAATCTAAACGGGACTATGAAATTAAAGTTGCTAGGGATTCAAAAACTAACCCAAAAAGTTTTTTCCAGGTTTATAGAACAAAAGTTGTAGATGAATGGTTCAGAGAACCGACATGTTGTTAAATTAGACACATATGCAACACTTGGGTATCTTTATTGAGGAAACGTTTCGCCACACAGTGGCTTCATCAGTCCAATACAAAGTAGAAAGGTGTAAGGAGAGGAGGAGTTTGAGGTTATCAGTCCCTCGGCCTGGAGTCGATGTGTTCAGTCCATCAATCTTGTTAGAAGTGTAGCACAAGGCCGTAGAGGTGGCTTATATGCTGTAATCAGGTGAGATGCAGCAGGAGGAGGCAGGTCATAGTGGTATCAACCACTAGTCGAAGTAAGTCCTAGTCCAAAGGTTTGGACAAATGTTGAAGAATCCCTTTGTATCAAGATACCACTATGACCTGCCTCCTCCTACTGCATCTCACCTGATTACAGCATATAAGCCACCTCTACGGCCTTGTGCTACACTTCTAACAAGATTGATGGACTGAACAATCGACTCCAGGCCGAGGGACTGATAACCTCAAACTCCTCCTCCCTTACACCTTTCTACTTTGTATTGGACTGATGAAGCCACTGTGTGGCGAAACGTTTCCTCAATAAAGATACCCAAGTGTTGCATATGTGTCTAATTTAAGAACAAAAGTTAGGGATAAGATAGGTCCCCTTAAAAATAACTTTGGGCATCTTACTGACAAGGAGAATGATATGTGCTCTATTTTTAATAATTATTTTCTCTCGGTTTTCACACAGGAAGACATTAATAATATCCCAGAAATTAATTTTTACAGAGGCCCAGAAGAAGATAAATTATGTAATATCACAGTCACTAGCGAAATTATTATGAAACAGCTGGACCGACTGAAACAAAATAAATCGCCGGGTCCTGATGAGCTTTTTGCAAGGGTTCTTAAGGAATGCAAAATGGAACTCTGTGAACCAATATCTAACATTTTTAATTTATCTCTTCAAACAGGTGTAGTGTCTGATATGTGGAAGATGGCTAATGTAATTCCTATTTTTAAAGCAGGGGACAAGTCACTACCGTCAAACTACCGCCCAATAAGCCTGACCTCAATTGTAGGCAAATTACTAGAGTCAATTATAGCTGATATTATTAGAAGCCATCTAGATAACCATAATTTGATTAATGATACCCAGCATGGATTCACTAGGGGCCGTTCCTGCCTATCTAATTTATTAACCTTCTTCAGTAAAGCTTTTGAGGCTGTTGATCACGATAAAGAATTCGATATTGTTTATTTAGACTTTAGTAAGGCTTTTGATAGAGTACCGCACCAGAGACTGTTAAAGAAAGTGGCAGCTCATGGCATTGGGGGAAAAGTGCTGTCATGGATCGAGTCATGGCTCACCAATAGGAAGCAGAGAGTGTGTATAAATGGGGTTAAATCCGAATGGGGACTTGTAACAAGTGGTGTTCCACAGGGATCAGTCTTAGGCCCATTGTTATTTATAATATATATCAATGACCTTGATGAGGGAATTACTAGTGATATGAGCAAATTCGCCGACGACACGAAGATAGGTAGGATAATTGATTCAAACATAGATGTCATAGAACTTCAGGAAGATTTAGACAAACTTAATTCGTGGTCAGAAAAGTGGCAGATGCAGTTCAATGTAGATAAATGCAAGGTTCTGAAGCTCGGGAGTGTCCATAACCCAAGCACTTATAAGTTAAATAACGTAGAACTTAGCCATACAGATTGCGAGAAGGACTTGGGGTGATGGTAAGCAGCAACCTTAAACCAAGACAGCAATGCCTAAGCGTACGTAATAAGGCAAATAGATTACTGGGATTTATATCAAGAAGTGTTAGCAACAGAAGTCCAGAGGTTATATTACAGCTTTATACATCATTAGTAAGGCCTCACCTAGATTACGCAGCTCAGTTCTGGTCTCCATATTACAGAATGGACATAAATTCGTTAGAAAACATTCAGCGTAGAATGACTAAATTAATACATATCATTAGAAATCTTCCTTACGAAGAAAGATTGAAGACCCTAAAATTACATTCACTTGTAAGACGTAGAATGAGGGAGACATGATCGAGGTATACAAGTGGAAAATGGGTATTAACAAAGGGGATATAAATAAGGTCTTGAGGATATCTCTCCAAAAGAGAACCCGCAATAATGGATTCAAGTTAGATAAGTTTAGATTTAGAAAGGATATAGGAAAGTATTGGTTTGGAAATAGGGTAGTTGATGAGTGGAACAGTCTGCCTAGTAGGGTTATTGAAGCTAGGACCTTGGGTAGTTTCAAATTTAGGTTGGATAAATTCATGAGTGAGAGGGGTTGGATTTGAGTGGGACTCGCGCATGAGTGGGTAGAATTGTCAAAGCTTATTTCTTGGGTAGCTTTGAAAATTGGGTTGAGCAAATATTCTGTTAGTGGGACGGATTGTGAAGGACCTGCCTAGTATGGGCCAACAGGCCTGCTGCAGTGTTCCTCCTTTCTTATGTTTTTATTTTGCACTTCCATATCTCTTGGTCCAGTATGTTATGGCAGTTTGCAGATTTGGGACAGGACGTTCAAGCACCTTTCAGGTATATATTATGTATCTGTGTCTCCTCCGTTCCAGTGAGTACATATTCAAGACTTTAAGGCGTTCCCAGTAATTTAAATGCTCTGTTGTCTTAGTTCTGGCAGTAAACGATCTCGGTTTTGTTCCAGCTCTGGTATTTCTCCTGCCTGAACGGGGCCGTTAGCAATATTCCATATGAAGAGCAATAGTGTCACTATTGAAGAGTCGTGTCCCTTAACACTTGTTGAAAATAAATGGTATAAAATACCGACACAATGGAAAAATAAACACATAAGCAGTAAAATGTGATCCTTTATGACAATTTTGCCCAGTAGCTTTATCGAGTCACAGACAGATCTACCTGGAAAATAAGCAGCATGGAGCATTCTCCACCTGACTGTACCCTATATAATCTCCATGTTGCTTATTTTCCAGGTAGATCTGTCTGTGACTTCGATAAAGCACTGCGTGGGCGAAACGTTGTCAATAAAGGATCACATTATACGCTTATGTGTTTTTTTTTCCAACACTTGTTGAAGATTGGGTTGAGCAAATATTCTGTTAGTGGGACGGATTGTGAAGGACCTGCATATGTCAGGCCAACTGGCCTGCTGCAGTGTTCCTTTCTTATGTTCTTATGTTCTTACTCATTGCTCCTGCTTGCCATGGAGGTTGCTCCCCTGCTTACATAAGAACATAAGAATGGAGGAACACTGCAGAAGGCCTCCATGGCCCATACAAGGCAGGTCCTTATCAAAACCACCACTACCTAAGAATTTACCCTGTACTCACGACACTAATCAAACCCAGCCCCTCCCACTCATATATTTGTCCAATCTCTTTTTAAAGCCACCCAAGGTCCTAGCCTCATCACCCTACTCGGAAGATTGTTCCACGCATCTACAACTCTGTTCGAAAACCAGTACTTGCCTATGTCCTTTCTAAATCTAAATTTATCCAATTTAAACGTTATTTCTCGTTCTTACTTGGTTCGATATCCTCAGTATTTTATTAATATCTCCTTTGTTTATGCCCATCATCCACTTGTACCTCGATGATATCTCCCTCATTCTACGTCTTTCCAGAGAGTGGAGATTCAATGCTCTAAGTCTATCTTCATACGGGAGATTTCTTATACTGTAAATCATTTTAGTCATTCTTCTTTGTATGTTCTCCAATGAATCTATATCCATCCTGTAGTAAGGAGACCAAAACTGAGCTGCATAATCCAAATGAGGTCTCACTAGTGATGTATAGAGCTGTAAATAACTTTGGACTTCTGTTGCTTATACTTCTGAAATAAATCCTAGTAATCTGTTAGCCTTATTGCGCACACTTAGGCACTGTTGTCTTGGCTTTAGATTTCTGCTTACCATGACTCCCAAGTTTTTTTCACATTCTGTATGATCAAGCTCAACTTCACCTAGTTTATAAATTCGAGGGATATTTTCATTACCAACGACTAGCACCTTACACTTGTCCACATTAAACTTCATCTGCCACTTTTCAGACCAAGACATTAATTTATCCAAATCCTCCTGGGTTCACTGGTATCCTCCTCAGAATGAATTATACGGCCTATTTTTTGTATCATCAGCAAATTTACTCATGTCACTTGCAATTCCTTCATCAAGGTCATTTATGTAAATTATGAACAACAATGGGCCCAAAACTGATCCTTGTGGAACGCCACTAGTGACAAATCCCCATTCAGATTTGACCCCATTAATGGAAACTCTCTGCTTTCTATTGGTAAGCCATGCCTCTATCCATGCTAGAACTTTACCTCCTATACCATGAGCTGTCACCTTTCTTAAGAGTCTCTTGTGAGGTACTCTATCGAAGGCCTTACTGAAATCCAAGTAAACTATATCATATTCTTTATCACTGTCTACTGCCTCAAATGTTTTATTGAAAAACGTCAGTAAATTTGTCAGGCAGGAACGACCTCTCGTAAACCCATGCTGAGATTCATTAATCAAATTATGTTCTTCAAGGTGACTTCTTGATAATATCAGCTATAATTGATTCTAATAATTTGCCTACTATAGACGTGAGGCTTATTGGACGGTAATTTGATGGAATGGACTTATCCCTGATTTGAATATAGGAACTACATTAGCTATCTTCCACATCTCTGGCACAACACCAGTTAGGATGGACGTATTAAACACATTCGTTAATGGCTGACTAAGTTCCATTTTGCATTCTTTAAGTACCTGGAAAACAACTCGTCGGGTCCCGGGGACTTATTTTGCTTCAGTTTATCTATCTGTTTGATAACCATGTCCCTCGTGAGGTTGCTCCCCTGCTTGCCATGGGAGGTTGCTCCCCTGCTTGTCATGGGAGGTTGCTCCCCTGCTTGTCATGGGAGGTTGCTCCCCTGCTTGTCATGGGAGGTTGCTCCCCTGCTTGTCATGGGAGGTTGCTCCCCTGCTTGTCATGGGAGGTTGCTCCCCTGCTTGTCATGGGAGGTTGCTCCCCTGCTTGTCATGGGAGGTTGCCCCTGCTTGTCATGGGAGGTTGCCCCTGCTTGTCATGGGGAGGTTGCTCCCCTGCTTGCCATGGGAGGTTGCTCCCCTGCTTGCCATGGGAGGTTGCTCCCCTGCTTACCATGGGAGGTTGCTCCCCTGCCCATGGGAGGTTGCTCCCCTGCTTACCATGGGAGGTTGCTCCCTGTTACCATGGAGGTGGCTCTGCTTGTCATGGGAGGTTGCTCCCTGCTTGTCATGGGAGGTTGCTCCCCTGCTTGTCATGGGAGGTTGCTCCTGCTTACCATGGGAGGTTGCTCCCCTGCTTGCCATGGGAGGTTGCTCCCCTGCTTGCCATGGGAGGTTGCTCCCTGCTTACCATGGGAGGTTGCTCCCTGCTTACCATGGGAGGTTGCTCCCTGCACCATGGTAGGCTGCTCCCTGCTTACCATGGGAGGTTGCTCCCCTGCTTGCCATGAGGTTGCCCCCTGCTTACCATGGGAGGTTGCTCCCTGCTTACCATGGGAGGTTGCTCCCCTGCTTACCATGGGAGGTTTCTCCCTGCTTACCTGGGAGGTTGCTCCCCTGCTTACCATGGGAGGTTGCTCCCCGCTTACCATGGGAGGTTGCTCCCCTCTGCTAAATGGAGGTTGCCCCTGCTTACCATGGGAGGTGCTCCTGCTTGCCATGGGAGGTTGCTCCCCTGCTTGCCATGGGAGGTTGCCCCCGCGCCATGGGAGGTGTCCCCTGTTTGATGGGAGGTTGCTCCCCTGCTACCATGGGAGGTGTCCCCCCTTGCCAGGGAGGGCCCCCTGCTTACCATGGGAGGTTGCCCCCTGCTTCCAGGGAGGCGCCCCCGACCATGGGGTTGCTCCCCTGCACTTGGGGGTGTCCCTGCTTGCCAGGGAGGTTGTCCCCCGCTTCCATGGGAGGTTGCTCCCCTGCTTCATGGGAGCCCCCGCCACCAGGGAGTTTTCCCCTGCCCATGGGAGGTTTCCCCCGCTAATGGGAGGTTTCCCCCTGCCCTGGGGGTTGCTCCCCGCCCTGGAGGGCTCCCCGCTTGCCATGGAGGTTGTCTGCTTACCATGGGAGGTTGTCCCCTGCTTCCATGGGAGGTTGCTCCCTGCTTACCATGGAGGTTGCCCCCTGCTTACCATGGGGGGTGCTCCCCTTGCCACCATGGGAGGCTGCCCCCTGCTTACCATGGGAGGTTCTCCCCTGCTTGCCATGGAGGTTGCTCCCCTGCTTGCCATGGGAGGTTAACCCTGCTTACCATGGGAGGTTGCTCCCCTGCTTGTGGGAGGTTGCTCCCCCGCTTCCAGGGAGGTTGCCCC
>WNWK01019016.1:0-38698 GCA_009830355.1 Cherax destructor | reverse complement strand
GAGAGAGGACCTAGTAGAATCAGTGAAGGGGCGGAGCCAGGAGCTATGTCTTGCCCCCTGCAACCCCAGGTGAGCCCCACACACACACACTTCTAGCGTGTTTTACCCCGGGCCGGGTGTACCGGGGAACCCAACCAAGAAATGGTTTTTTTGTGTTGGTTCAGTGTAAACAGATCACAGTCTAGGGGTTGCCTGGATACAGTATTTGTGTTGTGATAGAGAATTCTCTGGCGCAAACCTGATGTTTACCATCTTCAATTTTAATTCTTAATAATAATAGTAATAATAACAATACTATTGTAGTAGTAGTCGTAGTATAAATAGTAGCAGTAAAAAGTAGTAATAGTATAGGGGATAGTAAGCAGAGTATAGTAAAAGTAGTAATAGTAGTAGTGTACAGCAGAAAAATAATAATAATAATAATGAAGGTATCGGCGGTAGGAGGATGGTGTAAAAGGGCAGGGGGCAACAGCAGTACAGAAGGGCAGCTACTAAATGCAAGGTGGTCCTTCCAGACCTTACTGAAGGTCAGGTGAACTCGGGCCCCCTGGTGCCCATGTGATCAATGTGTCTTTTACACACACACACTACACTATGATAAACTACACTATAATACTCTACACTACACTACACACACACTGAACTACACTATACTACACTACACTACACACACTACACTATACTACACTCACTAAAAACACTACACTGCACTCACTCACACATACCTTCTGCCTGCCACCCTGCTCACTCACACCCTCCTTCCCTCACTCACTCCCCACTCCTCCTCCGCTCGCTCGCCATCCTCACCCTCCCCCTCCTCACACCTCACTGTACCCCCATTCACCCTCCCCTACACCCACTCACCTCCACACCTACCTCACCACTCACCCCTCACACCTACCTTCCCACTCACTAACCTACACACCTACCCACACCCCTCCACCTCACCCGTCCCCCCCTCCCCTATTTCTCCCCCTTCTCCCCACCCCTCCTCCCCAAATCTCCTACCCCCCTCACATCTCACTCCCCTCCTCCTAAATCTCCTCCACCTCCCAACACTCACTCCCCCCTCCTCCTCTACTCCCTCACTTTTCACCACCTCCTCTACCCCCTCCCACCCATTGCTCCCCTTTCCTCCTTCCCTCCTTTCCCCCTCCTTCCCTCCTCCTCCCCCTCCCCCTCCTTCTCACCACTTCACCCATCCCTTCCTACCCTACCTACCCCCCCTCTTCCCTACCTTCTCCCCTCCTCCTCACTCCCCCCTTCTCCTCCTCCTCCTCTCCTTCCTCCTCCTTCCCTCCCCACCTACCTCCTTCCTACCTCCGCCCCGGCCTCCTACCTACCCCCTTCCTACCTCCCCTTCCTTCACCCCTACCTCACTTCACTCTTTCCCCCCTTCTTCCTACCCACCTTCCTACCCCTTCCTACGGGCCTTTCTACCAAAACCTTACACTATCTATCTCCCTACTTCCCTACCTTCCTCCTTCTCCTATCTCCTTCCTACCCCTTCACTCCCCTTCCTCCCTTTCCTAAATCCTACCTTCCCCCCTACACTATACTAACCCTCCTGGGCCCTTTTTCCCATCCTTCTTCCCCATTTACTCCTCCTCACCCTCTATCTCCTTCCTCCTTCCTCCTACCTTCACTCCTACCCCCCTTCCTACCATGCTCCTACCTCCCCTCCTCACCCATTTCCTCCTTGCTCCTACACTAACTTCACTCCCTACACCACATTTACACACTACACCACCTTCATACACTTGTAAAAATGCCCGATATCTAAACAATAGATATCTCCAGTGAAACTAGAAAGGAAAGCCCTTCTAGCACCCAGCCTGTTACGGGGCTTTTGCAACAAAGTCATCCTGGTTCGTTACCCGACATATTATATAGATTAAGGGGATTGCAACTGATATTACTAACCAAAGTAAATGATTTAAAAGATTTATTATCAAAGGAGAAAATCTAGGGTAGAAAAGTAAATCAAATATAAAGATATTAAGATATAAATTGGGATAATTAGGAGGGTAGCTCCTACACTGCCCCATAACAACAAGTCTGTGCTGGGGGCACATATATATAAAATGACTAATGACTCGTCCCATCGGTACAATGTCAGTAATAACAATAATAAAACAAATAAGAATAAATTTGTACGGTGTTTCCCGGTAACTATGCTCGACTAACCGACGGAAAAACCTCATAAGCTGCGCCTTGACAACCAGAACAGCTTGATTGACCAGTAAAACCACTTGCAGAACACAATATAACAGGCAAAAAAAAACACATCAGGAACAAGGAGATAGAAAATCGCCCAACGGGGGACCATCGTAGATCCCCCAAAAATCACAAAACCCCCTTTCTACTGAAACTAGGTTCAGCAAAACAACCCCAAACTGTGGCGGTCCCGATGCCTTATAAAATGGGCCCAGAGATACGAGACCTGGTTATAAAAGAGTGTAAAAGTGACACAACCCAAAAAAAAGCCAAAAAATACTGTCTAGTCTATTCTCTGTGAACAGGTTAACAGAGTTCTGAGAAGTATGATTCGCCTCACCCACAATGCATACTCTCCCAACAGAGTCTAATGTCAGAAAAAAAATGGATGAGGTGTGGACTCACGAGGGCAGCGGGCCCAGAGAGGGGGGAAGGGAAACAACCACCCAGCTCAGGTGTGCCCAAGACCCCCCCCCAAACAGACGGGGCGCTAACATAGTTTGCCAACACCAAGGCAGTTACTACACACCCCGAGCACAACTAAAAAATTTTCATCCTACCTAATAAACATAGCTAAGTTAAATAAAGTCTAATAATAATATAAACAAAATATTAACATTTATATAATCGGAATATTCCAAATAAAATTTTAGAAAATGGGAAAAATACATTATATAATTGGGATTCGGGGGGGCCCAAAAACATTACACTACACTTCACTACATTTCACTACACTTCCTACACTATCTACACTTCACTACACTTTTCCCCAAAAACCCCTTTACTCCTCCCCCCCTCCCCCCTTTACCTCTCCTTGCCTCCCCACCTTTCCCCCTCCCACCTTTCCCCCTACCTCCCCCTACCCACCTCCTATTTTCCCACCCCCTTCCCCCTACCCACCTTCCCCCTCCTACCCCCTGCCCCCCTCACCCTTCTCCTCCTTTTACCCCCCCTTCCTCCCCCCTTCCCCCTCCTTCCTACCTCCTTCCTCACTTTCACTCCACCCACCTTCCCTTTCCCACCCCCTTCCTACCTCCCACCTTCAACCTACCCCCTTCTTTCCCTTCACCTCACTACCCTCCTCACTACCTTCCTCTCTCCCTTCTCCTCCTTCCCTCCTTCTCCTACCTACCTATCTACCTCACTCCCCCTCCTCCCCCTTTCCCCTACCTCCCCCTATCTCCTCCTCCCCCCCTTCCTCCTCCCCCTTACTACCTCCCCCTTCTTACCTCCACCTTCCTCCTCCCACCTTCCTCCTCCCACCTTTTCCTCCTCCCCCTTCTTCACCCCAACCCCCACCCCCCCCACCTTCCTCCTCCCCCCTTCCTAAACCACCCCTTGGTTCCTCCCCCTTCCTCCACGCACCTTCCCCCCACCACCCCTCCTCCCCCCCTGCCCACCTCCACCCTACCTACCTTCCTCCTCCCCATACTTTCCTCCCAACCTTCCTCCCCTTCCCCTACCTTCCTTTCCCCCCTTTCCCCCTCCTTCCCCCTCCCACCTTCCTCACTCCCCCTTCCTACTACCCACCTTCCTCCGCCCCCTCCTCCCTTCTCCTACCCCCCTTCCTCACCCCTCCTCCCCCTCCTAACTCCTCTTACTCCTTCTCCTCCTCCTCCCTCCTCCTTTCCCCCTCCTTCCTACCCCCCTTCCTCCTCACCCCTTCTTCCTCCCACCTTTCCCTCCCCCTTCACTCCTCCCCCCCTCCTCCCACCTTCCTACCTCCCAACCTTCCCCCTACCCCAACTACCTCCCACCTTCCTCCCGCCCTTTACTCCCCCCACCTTCCTCCTCCCCACTTTCCCCCTACCCACCTTTTTCTCCCCACTTTTTCCTCCCCACTTCCCCTCCCACCTCCTCCCCACACTTCCCCCTACCCACTTTCCCCCTCCTCCCCTCCTTTCCTCCTCCCCTCCCCCTCCTCACCCCTCCTCTTCCTCCTCCTACCCACCTTCCTCCTCCCACCTTCCCCTCCCCCTTCCTCCTCTACCCCTCCTCCCACCTCCCACCACCTGCCTTCCTCCTCCCCCTTCCTCCTCCCACCTTCCCTACCCACCTTCCTCCTCCCACTTCCTCCCCCCCCTTCCCCTACCCCACTCCCCCACTCCCCCGCTCCCCCCCCTTCCCCCTCACCACCTCCTCCTGCACCCTTCACCTACCCACCTTCCCCTCCCCCTTCCTCCTCCTCCTTCCCCCCCCAAAATTCCCCCCTACCCCCTTCCTCCTCCCCCCCTCACTACCCCACTTCCCCCTACCCCACTTCCTACCTCACCCCTTCCTCTCCCCCCTTCTACCCCCCCACCCTTTCCCCCTCCTACCCCTCCCCCTCCTTTCCCCCCCTTCCCCCCCACCTTAACTCCCCTCCTCACTTCCTCCTCCTCCTCCCTTCTCCTCCTTCCCCTCCTCCCCCTCCCCCCTCCTCCTCCTCCCCCTTCCCTCCCCCCTTCCTCACCCCACCTTACCCCCTCTTCCTCCCCTACCTACCTCCTCCCTCCTCCTTTAACTTCACCTCCTAAAATTTTTCCCCTTCCCCCTCTCTCCTCATTCTCCCTCCTTCCCTTCCACCCCCTTTTTACCCAAAACCTCCTCTCCTTTTTTTCCCCTTTTCCCGCCCCCTTCCTACCTACCTACCTACCCCCCCTTCCCCCTCCCCCTTCCTCCTCTCTCCCCCTTCCTTTTCCTCCTCCTCCTTTTCCTACCTTTCCTTTTTCCTACCTTCCTTTTCCTACCAAACCTCCCTTCCTCATTTCAAATTCCCCCTTCCTCCCCCCCGGGATTGTGGGTGTGGTGTGGTGATTAGGAAGGGAAAAGGGGGGTGTTGGTGTGGGGGTAGTGTAAATTAAATTTTGGTTAAGTTTAAATTTTTGATAATGAAAGTTAGCCAGTGTACTCCTTAATTGGTTTTCGGGGGGATCCAAGCTCCTGGTCCCGCCTCTTCCCGGTCGCTTTTGGTCCTCTCTTTCCCTGCTCTTTTAGCTTCATCAATTTTGCTATGTATGATCCTGCCTCAATACGTCATTTTCCAGACTATTGCATTCCGACAACTCTATGGCTGAAGAAATCTTCCTAACATCCCCGTGACTCATCTGGTCTTTAACTTCAATTTGACCCCCTTTTTGCTGTGTTCCATCTTTGGAACATCCTGGTTTTAACCTTGTCAATTCCCCCAAATTTTTATATGTCGTTATCATGTTCCCCTATCCCTCCGTCCCCCATGTCATCTGGGCCTTTCCCGCGGATAATGAAAGTTACCCATGTCTTGGGTAATGAAAGTTACCAGTGTCTTGGAAATTGATTCCCGGTTGGTAAGAAAGTTACCAGTGTCATGGATAATGAAAGTTACCAGTGTCATGGATAATGAAAGTTACCAGTGTCATGGATAATAAATTACCCCACTGTCTTGGATAATCAAATTTACCCAGTATCTTGGATAATGAAAGTTACCCAGTGTCTTGGATAATGAAAGTTACCCACTGTCTTGGATAACGAAAGTTACCCAGTATCTTGGATAATGAAAGTTACCCAGTGTCTTGGATAATGAAAGTTACCAGTGTCTTGGATAATGAAAGTTACCCAGTATCCTGGATAATGAAAGTTACCCAGTGTCTTGGATAATCAAATTTACCCAGTATCTTGGATAATGAAAGTTACCCAGTGTCTTGGATAAGGAAAGTTACCCAGTGTCTTGGATAATGAAAGTTACCCAGTATCCTGGATAATGAAAGTTACCCAGTGTCTTGGATAATCAAATTTACCCAGCATCTTGGATAATGAAAGTTACCCAGTGTCTTGGATAATGAAAGTTACCAGTGTCTTGGATAATGAAAGTTACCCAGTATCCTGGATAATGAAAGTTACCCAGTGTCTTGGATAATCAAATTTACCCAGTATCTTGGATAATGAAAGTTACCCAGTGTCTTGGATAAGGAAAGTTACCCAGTGTCTTGGATAATGAAAGTTATCCAGTGTATTGATAATGAAATTACCAGATCTTGAAAAGAAAGTTACCAGTGTCTTGGATAATGAAAGTTACCAGTGTCTTGGATAATGAAAGTTACCAGTGTCATGGATAATAAAGTTACCAGTTTCATGGATAATGAAAGTACCCAGTGTCTTGGATAATGAAAGTTTCCAGTGTCTTGGATAATGAAAGTTACCAGTGTCTTGGATAATGAAAGTTACCAGTGTCTTGAATAATGAAAGTTACTCAGTGTCTTGGATAATGAAAGTTTCCAGTGTCTTGGATAATGAAAGTTACCAGTGTCTTTGATAATGAAAGTTACCCAGTGTCTTGGATAATGAAAGTTACCCAGTGTCTTGGATCATGAAAGTTACCCAGTGTCTTGGATAATGAAAGTTACCCAGTTGAGGAAATAGGACTAACAACACTGGAGGAAAGAAGGGTCAGGGGAGACATGATAACGACATACAAAATACTGCAGGGAATCGACAAGGTAGACAGTGACAGGATTTTCCACAGAGGGAACACAGAAACAAGGGGACACAACTGGAAGCTGAAGACTCAGATGAGTCAAAGGGATGTTAGGAAGCATTTCTTCAGCCAGAGAGTAGTCAGGAAGTGGAATAGTCTAGAGAAAGACATAGTGGAGGCAGGAACCATACACAGTTTTAAGACGAGGTATGATAAAGCTCATGGAGCAGGGAGAGCAGATACCCAGTAGCGGGCAGCGCAGAGGCAGGGCCAGGAGCTGAGTCTCGACCCCTGCAACTACAATTAGGTGAGTACACTCCTTCAAGACTCGTGCAGGACCCAGGAGTAACGAGGCGCCTACAAGAACACCCTCGCCTACACACTCCTTCAAGACTCCTGCAGGACCCAGGAGTAACGAGGCGCCTACAAGAACACCCTCGCCTACACACTCCTTCAAGACTCCTGCAGGACCCAGGGTAACGAGGCGCCTACAAGAACACCCTCGCCTACACACTCCTTCAAGACTCTGCAGGACCCAGGAGTAACGAGGCGCCTACAAGAACACCCTCGCCTACACACTCCTTCAAGACTAGTGCAGGACCCAGGAGTAACGAGGCGCCTCAAGAACACCCTCGCCTACACAAACTGACACCACTTAAAACTACAGAAGATTCTGAGTTTATTCTCCATACATGTAGAGTGTTGTGTAAACTGGGCAATAATATTTCCATACCCTGACTACCAGCATTTTTGAGGTCAGTGCCAGAAAGTGCACTGTGCGAGGGGGATAATTTATCTAGAAACTGCTCTGGTTTTACGTAAACTATGGTATATATTACGATATTAACCATCAAGATGTTCCAGTAACGTTGACTGCTGGGTTCACACTGTATTAGTCTGCTCACTGGGTTGTAATAGTAGTGTTGTAAGGCGTCCCTCTATGATGTAATATATAAATACTATACTGTTCACAAATAACCCGAACACAGGAGAAGAAGCTGATGAGCTGTAAATGGTCTATGTCAGACCGAAACGTCGTCATCAGCTCTATCTTATGTGCGGGTTATTTATGTATTGTTCTAGTCACGGTATTGTGCCTTTTTGTTCTTGTTTGGTGTACATTTATGATAAGTGTACATGGGAAGCGATCCTGGAGGCGACTGTAATGATAACATGAATTACATCAGCACGTCGGAGCTGAGTTCAGCATCTTGGAATACTGTCTCCTTATTTCATCTCCCATCTCGCAATCTTCGCCTTGTGGAGACGCCAGGCGGCGCTTATTCATCACAGCGGACTCGTTCTCAGTAATAGATGTGCCAGCACTCACAATTTTCCGGGTAAATTTCATGTATACTTCCGCTAGAAAGATCACAGAACCTACCGCCATGATGGTCCTCCTCACACTGGCTCCCAAGTTGCCCAGCTGGGTACGCAGCTTCTCAATTTACTTCTAAATTTACAAATAAAACTTTCATAATTTCCAACTGTGATTTACCTAGAAGTGGCTAAATTCACACTCTTCTCTATCCCACGTCTAAGTTGGGTAATACATCTTTCACAAGATGTATGACCCAACTTAGACACTACACAAAATGACGTTGTGTACCTACACATACTGTTTCCCCATCTAAATAAATTCACTCACTCCTTGATGCAATATAAATTATATTTATGATTAAATCAACCGGAAAACATGCCAAATTTTCCACAGATATACAGAAAGTGAGAGAAAAAAACATTAACTACTTAACCTACTTCACGTCCTGTCCTCAGTAACTAAGCGCTAAGAAATTTCACCAACTTTTTAAAATCATTTTGATGAATGGCAATGGTATGGTATTTCTTATTATTTTCGCATCTGAAAAGCATCGTACCGTACCTTAAGGTACATAGTGTACAATAGCTTTGTACCGTACTTGAAGCGAGACCAAGCAACCGGAGGAGCTTAGTGTACACTGCTGAGTGTACACAGTGTACACTGCTGAGTGTACACAGTGTACACTGCTGAGTGTACACAGTGTACACTGCTGAGTGTACACAGTGTACACTGCTGAGTGTACACAGTGTACACTGCTGAGTGTACACAGTGTACACTGCTGAGTGTACACAGTGTACACTGCTGAGTGTATGCATTGTACACTGCTGAGTGTATATAGTGTACACTGCTGAGAGTACACAGTGTACACTGCTGAGAGTACACAGTGTACTCTGCTGAGAGTACACAGTGTGCACTCCTGAGAGTACACAGTATACACTGCTTAGAGTACACAAGGAGAGTTTGTAACAGTACACATATAACTACTCTACGGCCACAGTAAAGTCTGAGTTGTTCAACTTATAACACAAGCGACTCAAGTACATATAAGAGTACGTAAACAATAACACCAAACAGGATGACAGAGAACATCAACCAGCAGGAGAGTTTGTTTGTGTAGGTGAATTGTTGAGTCCCACTCACCTGGTCATGGCGTAAACAACGACACCACGTGGTGACACTCACCTGGTCATGGCGTAAACAACGACACCACGTGGTGACACTCACCTGGTCATGAAGTAAACAATGACGACAGTAAACAAGAAGGATCTAGGCTTAAACACACAGCAGGTACACACACACACACACACGTGGTGCTACAATGCTCTCATCCAGGGATTATTAGTCAGAAGGGATTTATTAAGGGGAAGGATGTAGTCAGAGAGGGGAAGGTAGGTTGTGATTGAGGGGAAGGGGAAGGTAGGTTGTAAGGGAGGGAAAGGCAGGTAGTGAGAGAGGGGGGAAGTAGGTAGTAAGAGAGGGAAAGGTAGGTAGTAAGGAAGGGTAGGTGGTAGTGAGGAAGGGGGAAGTAGGTAGTGAGAGAGGGTGTAAGAGGTAGTGAGAGGGGAACTACGTAATGAGAGAGGGGAAGTAGGTAGTAAAGAGGAGAAGGTAGGTAGTGAGGGGGGATGGTAGGTAGTGAGAGAGGGAAGGTAGGTAGTGAGGGAGGGAGAAGTAGGTAATGAGGAGGGGAAGTGGGTAGTGAGATAGGGAAAGTAGGCATTGAGAGAGGGAAGTAGGTAGTGAAGAGAGGGAAGGTAGGTAGTGAGAGAGAGGAAGGTAGGTATTGAGAGGAGAGTAGGTAAGAGAGAAAGGAAAGTAGATAGGGGAGGGGTAGGTAGGTAATGGGAGGGAATATAAAAGTATATCTTTATATCAAGCTAAACTTGTATCTTATCTTTAAGATTTATTTTTCCCAAAAATATGGAAGAGGTGAGGACGCTAGGAGAGTTGAGGGACGCTAGGAGAGGTGAGGGACGCAATAGGAGAGGATGAGGGGGGGAACGCTAGGAGAGTTGAGGACGCTAGAGAGTGAGAGGACGCTAGGAGAGGTGAGGGACGCTAGAGAGAGGTGAGGGACGCTAGGAGAGGTGAGGGACGCTAGAGAGGTGAGGGACGCTAGGAGAGGTGAGGGACGCTAGGAGAGGTGAGGGACGCTGAGGAGACAGGAAGGTGAGGGACGCTAGAGAGGTGAGGACGCTAGGAGAGTGAGGGACGCTAGGAGAGTGAGGACCTAGAGAGGTGAGGACGCTAGGAGAGGTGAGGGACGCTAGGAGAGGTGAGGGACGCTAGGAGAGGTGAGGGACGCTAGAAGAGGTGAGGGACGCTAGAGAGGTGAGGGACGCTAGGAGAGGTGAGGGACGCTAGAAGAGGTGAGGACGCTGAGGGAGAGGGGTGAGGGACGCTAGGAGAGGGAGGGACGCTAGGAGGGGTGAGGGACGCTAGGGAGAGGTGAGGACGCTAGAGAGGTGAGGGGACGGTAGAAGAGGTGAGAGGACGGTAGGAGAGGTGAGGGACGGAGGAGGGGTGAGGGAACGGAGGAGAGGTGAGGGACGGAGGAGAGGTGAGGGACGCTAGGAGAGGTGAGGGACGGTAGAAGAGGTGAGAGGACGGTAGGAGAGGTGAGGGACGGGAGGAGAGGTGAGGGGACGGAGGAGAGGTGAGAGGACGGAAGGAGAGGTGAGGGACGCTAGGAGAGGTGAGGGACGCTAGGAGAGGTGAGGGACGCTAGGAGAGGTGAGGGGACGGTAGAAGAGGTGAGAGGACGGTAGGAGAGGTGAGGGGACGGAGGAGAGGTGAGGGACGGAGGAGGGAGGGGACGGGAGGAGAGGTGAGGGACGCTAGGAGAGGTGAGGGGACTGTAGAAGAGGTGAGAGGACGGTAGGAGAGGTGAGGGGACGGGAGGAGAGGTGAGGGGACGGGAGGAGAGGTGAGAGGACGGAAGGAGAGGTGAGGAGACGGGAAGAGAGTTGAAGGGACGGGAGGAGAGGTGAGGGGAGTTGGAGGGACGGGAGGAGAGTTGAGGGGACGGGAGGAGAGGTGAAGGGATGGGAGGAGAGGTGAGGGGACGGAAGGAGAGGTGAGGAGACGGGAAGAGAGTTGAAGGGACGGGAGGAGAGGTGAGGGGAGGTGAAGGGACGGGAGGAGAGCTGCCTCGCCTCTGTATGTTTTCTGTTATTTAAAAATTATTCTTTTCAAACCAGTTTACCTCCACTAATTACGTTAACTATCAGAAGTTAACTATCACAAGAACTTTCACAAGTTAACTATCACAAGTTAACTATCACAAGTTAACTTTCACAAGCTAATTTTCACAAGTTAACTTTCACAAGTTAACTTTCACAAGCTAATTTTCACAAGTTAACTTTCACAAGTTAACTATCACAAGTTAACTTTCACAAGTTAACTATCACAAGTTAACTTTCACAAGTTAACTTTCACAAGTTAACAATTACAAGTTAACTATCACAAGTTAACAATTACAAGTTAACTATCACAAGAACTTTCACAAGTTAACAATCACAAGTTAACTTTCACAAGTTAACTATCACAAGTTAACTATCAAAAGTTAACTTTCACAAGTTGACTTTCACAAGGTAACTTTCACAAGCTAACTTTCACAAGTTAACTATCACAAGTTAACTTTCACAAGTTTACTTTCACAAGTTAACTATCACAAGTTAACTATCACAAGTTAACTTTTACAAGTTAACTATCACAAGTTAACTATCAAAAGTTAACTTTCACAAGTTGACTTTCACAAGCTAACTTTCACAAGCTAACTTTCACAAGTTAACTATCACAAGTTAACTTTCACAAGTTAACTTTCACAAGTTAACTATCACAAGTTAACTATCACAAGTTAACTATCACAATATAACTATCACAAGTTAACTTTCACAAGTTAACTATCACAAGTTAACTATCACAAGTTTACTATCACAAGTTAACTATCACAATATAACTATCACAAGTTAACTTTCACAAGTTAACTTTCACAAGTTAACTTTCACAAGTTAACTTTCACAAATTAACTATCGCAAGTTAACTATCACAAGTTAACTATCACAAGTTAACTATCACAATATAACTATCACAAGTTAATTTCACAAGTTAACTATCACAAGTTTTATCACAAGTTAACTATCACAAGACATCACAATAAAACTATCACAAGTTAACTTTCACAAGTTAACTTTCACAAGTTAACTATCACAAGTTAACTTTCACAAGTTAACTATCACAAGTTAACTATCACAAGTTAACTCACACAAGCTATCACAGGTTAACTATCACAAGGCAGTGATCTCAAACTCTAATAATCGATAACCTTTGTGGACCTCTGACCTCTGGCCTCTCAGTACCTCTGACCTCTCAGGACCTCTGGACTCTCTGTACCTCTGACCTCTCTGGACCTCTGGCCTCTCAGTACCTCTGGCCTCTCTGTACCTCTGGCCTCTGGTTTCTCAGTACGTCTGGCGTCCCCCTTGCCCCCGTACCTCTGGCCTTCAGACTCTGGCCTTTCTGGACCTCACCTCTCGGGACCTCTGACCCGGGCCCCTCTGACCTCTGACCTCTGACCTCTCTGGACCTCTGACCTCTCCCTTGACCCTGGCCTTCAGTACCTCCCTCTCTGAACCTCGGGCCCCTTTGAACCTCCCCTCGGGACCTTTTGACCTCTGGACCTCTGACCTCTGGCCTCTAGTATTCTGGCCTCTCAGACCTCGGCCTTCAACCTCAGCCTCTTGGCCTCTGCCCCCTCAGACCCTGGCCTCTACCTCTGACCTCTCAGGACCTCTGGTCTCTTTGTACCCTGGTCTTTTAAATATGGCCTCTCAGTACCTCTGGCCTCTCAAGACCTCTTAGAGAATGATATTTAACAGACTGTACTACAGAACAATTCTGGAGCAAGATCCGCAGACTACTGGGGACTAAGCACTACCCCCCAACCTCACACACTATTACTAATGAGGATGGCGAGGATGTGAATTGCTCGAGGACCCACAGGATCAAGCAAATTTTGATGAGGGGGGAAGAAAATTCTCCCCACAATGTCAGCAGAAGATTTAACAACAACCACTAATGTGGGTCAATCAGTGGCGTGACAAAAACTGGGAAGACTTCCATCCAATACCAAAATTGATACATTTTTCTTGAACCCGAGCACCCCCCCACAAGGCCAATCACCCTTAAGGAAATGACCCCCAAATCATTGGACGAATGAGAAAAAAGGCCCCCGGCCCTCAGGCATAACAGTAAAAAAGATAAAATACCTACCCCAATTGCAAGATGTCCCCATTAAACATCTTAAATGATATCCCCGGGGCTGGCCATTCCACATCATTCAAAACAGCAAAGATGATCTTCATCTCAAAAACCCCAAAAAGGACACCCGTAACCCAGAAAAATACAGACCTATCTCACCGGTCCTGGCAAAGTTTTCGAAAAAACATTTCCAATAAATGAACCATACATGGAATTCAATCACCCCCTTTTCCAAAAAAAAATTTTGGCCGGTCCCACTGGGAAAACAGCATGCTATCAACATCATCTATGATGCTGCTGATAGCCTGAGGGAAACAAGGACCCTGGCCCAAGAACGAGGGACGTTTTAAAACCTTCGAAGCCTCTGGATGATGGGCTTATATTCAAATTGCGACTAAACCACAACGCCTTTTCGGCTTATTAATATCCTAACAGGGAAAACATCACCCCCAAAAATTTTTGGAAATTGGTCCCATTCACCCCAACAGCTGGGGTACCACCCGCCTTGCCCCATACTCTTAAATCTATTTAAAGCCCCGAACCAGAACATAATGACCCATCATCCCCAAGGACGGGATCCAGAGGCATCCCCCCCAAAAGGGGAAAAAAATACAGGAGAGTAAAGGAAAAAAGAATGAGGAATTACGAAGAACAGCTAACGGGGGGAAAAAAAAGGGTCATGATAACCCAAAAAAAGTCCTCATTAGCATAGGCCCCATAACCATAGAAGACAAAGGAGGTATCTCCATTAGAGGATCCCTGTTGAATAAAAACCCCAACAAAATCCGGGATATGAGATCGACAGATTATTAATCCCCTTTCCCTTTCAAAAAAAGGAACCAGTGCCGTCACCAAATTCAGATTCAAAGAACCCCCCCCCCCAAACAAGAAGCATTCTACAAGATGATGATGCCCTGTTGGAAATCCTTTTAAACCCCCCCACTAAAACTAAAACCAACAGGGGGTTTAAGAGTCCAGAAAAAGCCCCGCTTTATTTGGGCCGATTAAGGGCAGAATTTAGGGAAGACCAAGCAAAAGAAAGGAATTTAAAGTAAGGTAGATAAACTATCGAAAAGACAGCTATATGACATGCAAGAACTATACGTACCTGATTGAGAACCCCCCCCCCAACCGTAAACACAAGATATTCAACCCCACCCCCCCAACCCATAAATGACCGCAAAAAAGAGTTTGACCCAAATTTACAATGAAACTACCCCACCAAAATCCGAGTGATCTCCCCCCCGAACCGAAGAGGGGGACCACCAACCCCGCTCCCCAACATAGATAAAACCCCCAATGGGGACCTTTTCCTTAAACCAATACTTTCCTATATCCTTTCTAAATCAAAACTTTCAACTTGAATCCATTATTTTCTCTTTTGGAGAGATATCCTCAAGACCTTATTTATACCCCTTTGTTAATCCCCTTTTTCCACTTGTATCCCCGATCATGTCCCCCTCATTCTTCGTCTTACAAGTTAATGTAATTTAAGGGTCTTCAATCTATTTTCATACGGAAGATTTCTAATGCTATGTATTAATTTAGTCATTCTAGGCTGAATGTTTTCTAACGAATTTATATACATTCTGTAATATGGAGACCAGAACTGAACTGCGTAATCTAGGTGAGGCCTTACTAATGATGTATAAAGCTGTAATATAACCACTGGACTTCTGTTGCTTACACTTCTTGATATAAACCCCTTTTGATATAAATCCTTATTACGTACGCTTATGCATTGCTCTTTTGGTTTAAGGTTGCTGCTTACCATAACCCCCAAGTCCTTTTTGCAATCTGAATGGCTAAGTTCTACGTTATTTAACTTATAAGTGCTTGGGGATGGACACTCCTGAGCTTCAGAACCTTGCATTTATCTACATTGAACTGCATCTGCCACTTTTCTGACCATAAATTAAGTTTGTCTAAATCCTCCTGAAGTTCCATGACATCTACGTTTGAATAAATTATCCTACCTATCTTTGTGTCGTCGGCGAATTTGCTCATATCACTAGTAATTCCCTCGTCAGGGTCTTGATATATATTATAAACAACAACGGGCCTAAGACTGATCCCTGTGGTACGCCACTTGTTACAAGTCCCCATTCGGATTTAACCCCATTAATGCACACTCTCTGCTTCCTGTTCGTGAGCCATGACTCGATCCATGACAACACTTTTTTCCCCCAAAGCCGGGGCTGCAACTTTTTTAAAAGTTTTCTGGTGCGGTACCCTCCAAAAAACCTTATTTAAAAACTAAATAAACAATATCAAATTCTTTATCGTGATCAACAGCCTTAAAAGCTTTACCGAAGAAAGTTAATAAATTAGTTAGGCAGGAACGGGCCCTCGTAAATCCATGCTGAGTATCATTAATCAAATTATTTTTATCCAGATGGCTTCTTATAAAAAACAGCTATAATGGACTCTAGTAATATACCTACAATTGAGGTCAGGCTTATTGGGCGGTAATTTGACGGTAGTGACTTGTCCCCTGTCCACAATCAGACACTACACCTGTTTGAAGAGATAAGTTAAAAATTTTAGTTAATGGTTCACAGAGTTCCATTTTGCATTCCTTAAGAACCCTTGCAAAAAACTCATCAGGACCCGGCGATTTATTTTGGTCAGTCGGTCTACTTGTTTCATAACCATTTCGCTAGTGACTGTCATATAACATAATTTCTCTTCTTCAGGGCCACTATAAAAATTATTACTGGGATATTATTAGTGTCTTCGTGTGTGAAAACCGAGAGAAAATAATTATTAAAAATAGAGCACATATCATTCTCCTTGTCATAAGATGCCCAGGTTATTTTTAAGGGGACTTATCTTGTCTCTAACTTTGTTCTATAAACCTGGAAAAAACTTTTGGGTTTGTTTTGAATCCCTAGCAACTTTAATTTCATAGTCCCGTTTAGCTCCTCTTATCCCCTTTTTAATGTCCCTCTTAATGTCAGTATACTGATTTATAAGATGACCCTCACCTCTTTTTATGCGCCTATAAATTCCTTTCTTCTGCCCTAAAAGATATTTGAGCCTATTATTCATCCATTTTGGGTCATTTCTACTTGATCTAATATCTTTATATGGGATAAATGTTCTTTGGGCAGCCTGTATAGTGTTCAGATAACTGTCATATTGATAGCTCTCTTCGTTACCCCAGTCCACAGATAATAAGTGTTCTCTAATCCCATTGTAATCTGCTAAGCGAAAATCTGGGACCGTTACTGAGTTATCCCTACTATCATACATCCATTCAATGTTAAAGGTAATTGATTTGTAGTCGCTTGTGCCGAGTTCCTCTGTAATTTCTAAATTAATAACAAGGGTTTCCTTGTTTGCCAGAACCAAGTCAAGTAGGTTATTTCCCCTTGTAGGTTCTGTCACAAACTGCTTCAAAAAACAATCCTGAACTACTTATAAAAAGTCGTTAGATTCTAAATTCCCTGTCAAGAAATTCCAATCAATTTGACTAAAGTTAAAGTCCCCTAGAATTACTACGTTATCGTGCCTTGTGGCCTTAACAATTTCCTCCCAAAGTAGTCTCCCTTGTTCCCTATCTAAGTTTGGAGGATCGTATATCACGCCTAAAATCAATTTTTCACACCCCTCTGAAAATTCTATCCAGACAGACTCTGTATGTGTTATTTCAGACTTTATACCCGTTTTTATGCAACAATTTAAATGATCACGGACATAGAGTGCCACCCCACCCCCCTTCCCGATACTTCTGTCTACTTGGAACACTTTAAAACCCTGAATGTGACATTCGGCAGGCATGTCCCGATTTTTCATATTAAACCACGTCTCAGTTATTGCAAAAACATCAATATTACCGTACTTGCAACTAATCTCAACTCGTCCATCTTATTCCTAGCACTACGACTATTGGTGTAATATACATTTAAAGACCCTCCTATCTCTTTACCCTTCCTGCTCATTTCTGTTTTTCCACTATACCTATTACTGTCCTTGTTTTCTAGTGCCACTGGCTTTCCACTATCCACCTTATTCGGCCTATTACTAGTTCCCCTAGAACTCATAATATTACTACACTGGGACTTCACTGTTTTCCCAAAAACCCATACCACTAACTATTTCTAGTTTAAAGTATTAACAGCTCCCTCCACTGCAGTTGCAAGTGCCCCCACCCCAGACCTGGATAAGTGAACCCCATCCCTGGCACACATGTCATTTCTGCCATAGAAGATGTCCCAGTTGTCTATGAATGTTACTGCATTTTCCTTACAGTATTTGTCCAGCCAGCAATTGACACCAATTGCCCTGGACAACCATTCACACCAATTGCCCTGGACAACCATTCATTTCCAACTCCTGTCTTTGGCAAATACACATATGACAGGGTTCCCACCCTTCTTCCTAATTATGTCTATTGCTGACCTATACCTGCTAGTCAGGTCCTCACTCCTACGTCTGCCAACATCGTTGCCTCCAGCACTGAAAGGAAGAAGTGTGCAGAACTGTATTTCCACCTTTCTCACTGCACACACCTCTACTGGTTTGACCTCATTTCATGATCTAAAATCTGCATTTTGATATAGCAAACAGAACCGCCATACTACATATACTAGCCAAAATGAATACTGGTGGTAGCCTACTCAGTTGGATAATAGCATACCTGTGTTAGGCAGGTTTCTGCATAACACAGGCCTGGTGGCTAAAGTTTCGCTTCACACACGGAGGGCTCGGGTTCGATTCCCGGTGTGATGTAGTCAGTGTGCTTTGAGGTCTACCTAAGCAGCCACACCTGCCGTTCGGATTAAGGCTCAGGTCTTTTGTCTTGAACTAGCGTCAGGTCGGCGTCAGGTCAAAGCACATGGTGCACTCCTCATTGGGGGGATGCTTGGAGGACTATATAAGGCCGAGGAAACAACTAGAATAGAGATTCTGGCGGAGCTCTGGCCTGTGTGCGGAGCTCTGGGCTGGAGAGATTCTGGCGGAGCTCTGGCCTGTGTGCGGAGCTCTGAGAAAGGAGATTCGGGCAGAGCTCTGGCCTGTGTGCGGAGCTCTGGGCTGGGACATTGGGCAGAGCTCTGGCCTGTGTGCAGAGCTCTGGGCACGAGATTCTAGCAGAGCGGCTGTCGGTGTGCAGAGCTCTGGGAGAGAGCTGCTGTAGAGTCTCTGGAGGAGACTGTTGGAGACACTGGGCAGAGTTCTGTTGGAGCAGGTCTTGGGACCTGTGGCTAGAAGTGTGACTGAGTTCCTGTGGTGAACTGTCCTCTGAATTATATTGTAAGTTATATTCTGTTTCGTCAGTTGATTGTATTCCCTGTCTCCTGCTTATATGTACAATCCCCATTTATCTAAACCCAATAGTGTTCTCCTGTTCCCAAATATATTATTGTACAATGACTTAAATAAACTGTGTTTGAGTGGAATAGTAATATTCACTGTCCCCGTTATATTCTTATTACTCTTTATTCTTATACTTTATTTTATTATATTTTATTTTAGGTAGAGAGAGGGTGAGTAGTGTGGTGGTAATGAGAGGTGATGGTGTAGTCACCAGTGACCTCACATTACCTCCATTACCTCCGCTCCTGTCACCTCACCTCTCCTACCTACTCACTCACTACCTTTACTCCCCTATTCCCCGATTATCCCTTATTTCCTTACCCCCCTACATGACATGGTGTCTAAGCGGTGGTGGTTCTTATTATTTTTATTGTAGGAACCAGTCCCATGTGCCTTTTGACTGCTCGGTTATATAGGTGTTATGCTACCATTTGCTACCATTTTTTTTTTGTGTGTGTAAGGTTCAAGTAAATATATGTGTGATATTATAATCCAAGTGACCTAAGCTGACCTTTTTTTGACCGCGGGTCTGAGTAATTGTGTGGTTGTAATATTATATTTGGTGGAGTTGTGTGTGGGTTTGGGATAAATGGTGGAGGTTATAAGTGTTTGGGTGAGACTTTTGGATGAAGCAATTACTGGCCGAAATTGAATATTTACAGAGAAACGAAAAGTCACCCAGTCACCCAGCCCGCCTTGGAAGAATCATCCACAACTGTCACCCATTGAAGAGCTGGCTCTCATGGTCACCCAGCTGATGTGTCCAGTCACCCAGCTGATGTGCCCAGTCATCCAGCTGATGTGCTCCAGTTGCTGTATTGCTGCCCTGATCTGTCATCCATTGTAGTAGGTGTCACCCACCCTGTGACCATCACCCACTGGCCGCAAGTTACCCGCAGTTGCCAGGGATGAGGACCGCACCTGTTAATGACCAGAAGTGACCTCACCTCACCTTGAGCATCTGACCCTAGCCTGCTACTGCTGATGTCGACTGCTTATGATGCTGCGATGCTGGGGCCGTGCTGCGATGCTGTAGCCGTGCTGCGACGCTATGGCCATGCTGCGATGCTGGGGCCGTGCTGCGATGCTGTAGCCGTGCTGCGATGCTGTGGCGGTGCTGTGATGCCGCGATGCTGCCTAGCTCAGGAGGAGATGATGGCTGTGATGCTACAGTGGTGTATGAGAGATTCTGTCTGGTGTGCCAGTACAGGAGAATCACTATGAAGGAGCTGCCATCTTCGGAGATGTGGAAGGACGCGAGCCGTGGGGATGGACTCCAGCTGCTGGGACCAGCGTGCTGCCATGGGTGGTATGGAGGTGTATGCTGTCATGCTGGCCACCCTGTAAGACCAGTATGGGGGATGTCCTGCCAGCCATGAGAGACAATTAAGAGTGTGAGATGTTCCCAGCCTACTTTGACTTGCCAGAAGTGTTAGTGTTACCTGTGTGGAATAAGGTGACCTTGGAAACGGTCAAGTGATCATGTTTACCTTGTTTTATGAGGCCAGTGAATCCTAGTAGTGGCATAGGATAATGGTGGGTCTTAGCTGCGATGCTTGCCCTATCTCGATTTTCAGATGTTGAAGTGTGTATGTGAAGTGTGTTGAACATGCGACCTTGGTGGTCGTGATGTGGTCCAGTTGCAGTTACTTGAAAGAATGCAACCCGTTGGAGCAGTTTTCCACGCCAAAGAAGCCTAGAGAGGTTTGGCCCAATGGTTAACGTGCGAGGGTGACTAGCACTGGCTAGTGCATTTCTAGTAAAGTAGGGAAGGCACTGGAGCCAGATATTTAGTTTTAAGGAGAAATGACGGGTAAGGAGGCTTTGCACCAGAGAGCAACTGTTATGCTGGTCACCTGCGAGGTGTACTGATTATGCTGCCTTGTGGTAGTTGAGAAGGCTGAGGAAATATATGTAATTGTATTATGTTAGGTGTAATTTTGTCTTTGTATTGTAATATAATTAAGGGTTTAGATTAAAATAGTCTAATAACTTAGGACAAATTGTCCTAGTTCTCAGATATTTTAAAGTGGGGGACAAAGGGGGATGTGATGTAGTCAGTGTGCTTTGAGGTCTACCTAAGCAGCCACACCTGCCGTTCGGATTAAGGCTCAGGTCTTTTGTCTTGAACTAGGGCAGGTCGGCGTCAGGTCAAAGCACATGGTGCACTCCTCATTGGGGGGATGCTTGGAGGACTATATAAGGCCGAGGAAACAACTAGAATAGAGATTCTGGCGGAGCTCTGGCCTGTGTGCGGAGCTCTGGGCTGGAGAGATTCTGGCGGAGCTCTGGCCTGTGTGCGGAGCTCTGAGAAAGGAGATTCGGGCAGAGCTCTGGCCTGTGTGCGGAGCTCTGGGCTGGGGACATTCGGGCAGAGCTCTGGCCTGTGTGCAGAGCTCTGGGCACGAGATTCTAGCAGAGCGGCTGTCGGTGTGCAGAGCTCTGGAGAGAGTTGCTGTAGAGTCTCTGGAGGAGACTGTTGGAGACACTGGGCAGAGTTCTGTTGGAGCAGGTCTTGGGACCTGTGGCTAGAAGTGTGACTGAGTTCCTGTGGTGAACTGTCCTCTGAATTATATTGTAAGTTATATTCTGTTTCGTCAGTTGATTGTATTCCCTGTCTCCCTGCTTATATGTACAATCCCCATTTATCTAAACCCAATAGTGTTCTCCTGTTCCCAAATATATTATTGTACAATGACTTAAATAAACTGTGTTTGAGTGGAATAGTAATATTCACTGTCCCCGTTATATTCTTATTACTCTTTATTCTTATACTTTATTTTATTATATTTTATTTTAGGTAGAGAGAGGGTGAGTAGTGTGGTGGTAAAGAGAGGTGATGGTTTAGGACCAGTGACCTCACATTACCTCCGCTCCTGTCAACCTCACCTCTCCTGCCTACTCACTCCCTACCTTTACTCCCCTATTCCCCGATTATCCCTTATTCCATAACCCCCCTACATGACACCGGCGGGTGGAAACATTTCGATGCGTTTCCTTACACCTGTTGTCCTGTTCACCTAGTAGCAAATAGGTACCTGGGTGTTAGTCGACTGGTATGGGTCGCATCCTGGGGGACAAGATTGAGGACCCCAGTGGAATAAGACAGACAGTCCTCGATGACGCACTGACTTTCTTGGGTTATCCTGGGTGGCTAACCCTCCGGGGTTAAAAATCCGAACGAAATCTTATTTTATCTTCTGCACTGCATTGTGATATATAGTGGAGAAGTGTGCCATAATTTTATAAATAATGTTATAATTGTGAACCATAATTTTATAAATAATGTTTTACATTTGTGGGCATTGTAATTTAACTTAAACTGTAAAATGTAAGGAAGTCCTGACGTGACTTATTTTCCAAGTGTGGTGGTACAGCGTGGGTGTGAGGGTGGGCAGTCACGTGGGTGTGAGGGTGGGCAGTCACGTGGGTGTGAGGGTGGGCAGTCACGTGGGTGTGAGGGTGGGCAGTCACGTGGGTGTGAGGGTGGGCAGTCACGTGGGGAAGCAGCGTGGGTGTGAGGGTGGGCAGTCACGTGGGGAAGCAGCGTGGGTGTGAGGGTGGGCAGTCACGTGGGTGTGAGGGTGGGCAGTCACTTGGGGAAGCGGCATGGGTGACAAACATGCTGGCCAGACCCAGTGTATTTAAGCTAAGTTTTGTATTCCTTTTGTTTATCCAACTCAAGTCATAGGCTACTTTAGGGCTTACTAGTAGACTCACCTGGGCTCTGATGTGGTCAGGGATGAGTGAGGGCTGGTGGCACTAACCCCATACTTACCTCTGTGTGTTTTGTTATGTTTTAATATCGTATCGCGGCTGCCGGCTCCTTATGTATCTTTATTTGGGTGTACATGTTGAGGGAAATGTGGGTGTGTTTATCTAGTGTTTGTATATATTGTTAGAAGTAATAAATGTATATTTTCCTAAAGAGGAATTTTGCCAGAACCCTCTAATAATATGATAAGATTTAAGATAAGATTTCTTCGGATTTTTAACCCCGGAGGGTTAGCCACCCAGGATAACCCAAGAAAGTCAGTGCGTCATCGAGGACTGTCTGTCTTATTTCCATTGGGGTCCTTAATCTTGTCCCCCAGGATGCGACCCACACCAGTCGACTAACAACCCAGGTACCTATTTGCTGCTAGGTGAACATGACAACAGGTGTAAGGAAACACGTCGAAATGTTTCCACCCGCCGGGAATCGAACCCGGGCCCTCCGTGTGTGAGGAGAGAGCTCTAGCCACCAGACCACCGGGCCACTTTAACCAAACCATTGACGTAGTGAACGCTGGTTTAGCGCTTTCTGTTTTGATTAGGGTAGACCTGAGTGGCTCATTTTTACATGATATTTGTGTAAGTTTACCTTTGCCCCTAGACAAGGGCGTAAGCCCTAGGCGCCCCATTTTCTGCGTAACAACCTGTCAAATAGAGTATCCACTGTCCTCTACCAAGGCTTTAGAAGCGAGTCTAAAGAAATGTCCCTAGGTACACCGCAGGGCTTTCTCGGTCCCATGCTATTTAATGCTCTGATTAATGCTCTCCTAAATGCTCTTCCTATCTTACCTAAACTTATAACTATAAGGTATGCTGATGACACCATGATACATACAACAACTCATAAGAAGAGTACTAAGAAGAGTAATCGACCAGGACTCGTCATATCTTCATCTAAGACGAACATATTGCTAAGCAAACAACATCCCTCACCCATCTGTTTGAAGGGTGAAAACACCAGCTACGCTAAATCTTACAGTTACCTTGGTGTAGATGTAACCTTCAATAAATCTTACAGTTACCTTGGTGTAGATGTACCCTTCAATAAATCTTACAGTTACCTTGGTGTAGATGTAACCTTCAATAAATCTTACAGATACCTTGGTGTAGATGTAACCTTCAATAAATCTTACAGTTACCTTGGTGTAGATGTACCCTTCAATAAATCTTACAGATACCTTGGTGTAGATGTACCCTTCAATAAATCTTACAGTTACCTTGGTGTAGATGTACCCTTCAATAAATCTTACAGATACCTTGGTGTAGATGTACCCTTCAATAAATCTTACAGTTACCTTGGTGTAGATGTACCCTTCAATAAATCTTACAGTTACCTTGGTGTAGATGTAACCTTCAATAAATCTTACAGATACCTTGGTGTAGATGTACCCTTCAATAAATCTTACAGTTACCTTGGTGTAGATGTACCCTTCAATAAATCTTACAGATACCTTGGTGTAGATGTACCCTTCAATAAATCTTACAGTTACCTTGGTGTAGATGTACCCTTCAATAAATCTTACAGATACCTTGGTGTAGATGTACCCTTCAATAAATCTTACAGTTACCTTGGTGTAGATGTAACCTTCAATAAATCTTACAGATACCTTGGTGTAGATGTAACCTTCAATAAATCCATCATACCACAACTAAATAAGAAATGAAAAGATAGGCTAAATACTCTCAAAGCTGATGCTGGATACATCCCCAACTATGGTGCTAATGTGAGAATGATGTACATAGCCTATGTTAGGTCCTTAATTGATTATGCTGCTCCCATGTTGATATTACCTAGGGAAAGTTCTAGTGGAATTAATGCAAAAATGAAGCCCTCAGAATTATTCTTGTACTAAATCTACCAAGGTTCTTAATATGAGGAAGTCGTTTGATATCGTTAGTATCAGTGATAGCATTATTGAAACTAACACTGTACTTGGTATTTGAATGTTAAGAAATGAACCAGACACTCTCACTGAATCTTACTAAATGTCTATCGTAAATACACATAGATCTAAATGGGTTGTGAAAACATGCATTTATATTAAGTTTTATAACTTGCATGAACTGTATCACTGTAGACAACAAGAGCACTTCACCCTCCATGGAAGATGTTGTCATATAATATCACATACCTGCAAGTCCCTCCCAAGAAACTCATTATTAGTAATCCCTTCCTTAAATCACTTGTAAAAGCAACTGCCCAAGGAAAATGTTCTCGCGTAACTGTTAGTAATAATTTATCACAGTGATGGAGCTAAGCAGAGTGTACTGGCAGGGCTGAGCTAAGCAGAGTGTACTAGCAGGGCTGAGCTAAGCAGAGTGTACTGGCAGGGCTGAGCTAAGCAGAGTGTACTGGCAGGGCTGAGCTAAGCAGAGTGTACTGGCAGGGCTGAGCTAAGCAGAGTGTACTGGCAGGGCTGAGCTAAGCAGAGTGTACTGGCAGGGCTGAGCTAAGCAGAGTGTACTGGCAGGGCTGAGCTAAGCAGAGTGTACTGGCAGGGCTGAGTTAAGCAGAGTGTACTGGCAGGGCTGAGCTAAGCAGAGTGTACTGGCAGGGCTGAGCTAAGCAGAGTGTACTGGCAGGGCTGCACCTGCTCTTGTTGCTCTACACTACAGACTGAATTGTTTACCATCCTAATGACGTTAAAGCTAACTTATGACACTGAACTTGACTCTATGGTTATTACTGATTCTATGTCATCACTGAAGTCTCTTGACTCACATAATGACTCTAACAACATGCTCATTGGAGAAGCCAGGTATAGATACTCTAAAATCCGGGAAAAAGGAATTAATGTACAATTGTTATGGATTCCATCACACACTGGATTACTCCTTCATGATAAAGTTGATACGTTAGCCAAAAAAAACACTTTATAATATAATAATAATAACTTTATTTACTACAAGTACATGTACAAGGTATACAGTCCTAGCTGACATCAGTGACATACTACTATATAGAAAGCCCCTTGTTATGCTGAGCATTTCCCGCAAATTAGGTCAGTTTTGTCCCAGGATGCGACCCACACCAGTCCACTAACACCCAGGTACCCATTTTACACTGATGGGTGAACAGGTACAGCAGGTGTCTTATGGAAATACGTCCCTAATATTTTCCAGCCGTACCGGAGGAGATTCGAACCCCGGACCTCAGTGTGAGCTGAGTGCGCTGGCGATCCAGCTACGGAGAGAAGTAAATAATGAAACTGAATGTTATAGGAATGCAGTTAGAAGTCTGAGTAGATCTATAACCCACTATGATAACATGAACGTTGATAAGTACGTTTATGGAGCAACTTGCAATGTGAAGTATTACACAGGTGTGCAATAACTGCGTATCTGTATTATGTAGACGTTTCGCCAACCAGTGGCTTCATCAGTACAATACATGGACAAAAACAGAAGACTGAATAGGGACTGATTACCTCATCTTCAACCTCTTCACTCTTCTCTTTTGGTCCATGTATTGCACTGATAAAGTCACTGGTTGGCGAAACGTCTACATAACAAAGGTATTCAGTTGTTGCACATGTGTCGAGTGATTCAACTTGTCGGTATTGAATACCATTGATGTTATGATACTTGCAATGTGAACATACTGATCGGTGTTGTAGTGACCTTCCTCAGGCTTGGCTACAAGTACTTCTGGCACTTTGGCAGACACAAAGATGATGATCAAACTAAATGCCAAGTACGTGGCCAGTCCTATGGTCACTATCCTGAACATTATGTGCTTAATTGTCCACTTATTGAGAGGTATAGAGATAGACTGTAATAATCTATGTGATATGTCAAGATATCTTAATGAAAATAAGATATCAGACATTAAGCAAATTTCCTAAATTTGCTTGCAACTGACAAATGAACTCTAGATATAAATCCAGATGTCCTCCTGTTAACCCTTTTGGGGCCTAGTTATTAGGCCTTTTGTGTATCCATATGTTCTTGCGTTACCTACGGCCTCTCAGGACCTCTGACTATGGAAAAATAAACACATAAGATGGTTCTACCTTGGAATATCTCCTATATTTCATGTGTGGATAATTACTGGCCTGGCTCAGTAACCTGTCTCAGGGACCTGGCTCAGTAACCTGGCCCAGGGACCTGGCTCAGTAACCTGTCTCAGGGACCTCGCTCAAGGACCTGACCCAGTAACTTGGCTCAAGGACCTGGCCCAGTAACCAGGCTCAGGGACATGACTCAGGGACCTGGCCCAGTAACCTGGCCCAGGGACCTGGCTCAGGGACCTGACTCAGGGACCTGGCCCAGTAACCTGGCCAAGGAACCTGGCTCAGCGATCTGACACAGTAACCTGACCCAGGAAGCTGGCCCAGTAACCTGGCTTAGGGATATGACTCAGGGACCTGGCCCAGTAACCTGGCTCAGGGATCTGGCCCAGTAACCTGGCCCAGGAACCTGGCTCAGGGACCTGACCCAGTAACCTGACCCAGGAAGTTGGCCCAGTAACCTGGCCCAGAAACCTGGCTCAGCGACCTGACCCAGTAACCTAGCCCAGGTACCTGGCTCAGGGACCTGGCCCAGGAACCTGGCTCAGGGATCTGACCCAGTAACCTGACTCAGGAAGCTGGCCCAGTAACCTGGCCCAGGAACCTGGATCAGCGACCTGACCCAGTAACCTGACCCAGGAAGCTGGCCCAGTAACCTGGCCCAGGAACCTGGCTCAGCGACCTGGCCCAGTAACCTGTCCCAGGAAGCTGGCTCAGGGACATGACTCAGGGACCTGGCCCAGTAACCTGGCCCAGGAAGCTGGCCCAGTAACCAGGCTCAGGGACATGATTCAGGGACCTGGCCCAGTAACCTGGCCCAGTAACCATGCTCAGGGACATGACTCAGGGACCTGGCCCAGTAACCTGGCCCAGGAAGCTGGCCCAGTAACCTGGCTCAGGGACCCCTGGCCTATTTATTTCTGCACTTCGATTCTACATCAAGCGAGCACCATCCACGATGAACCTCCCTTCTACTCACCTATGGTCACTTCTACTCATATTTACTCACCTATGGCCACCTCTACTCACCTATGGCCACCTCTTCTCACCTATGGCCACCTCTACTCACCTATGGCCACCTCTACTCACCTATGGCCACCTCAACTCACCTATGGCTACCTCTACTCACCTATGGCCACCTCTACTCACCTATTGCCTCCGCTATCCACCTCTACTCACCTATGGCCACCTTATCACGAACACAGGTAAGAATGGCCTGTGACCTGGTCGTAATGCGTTTTTGATCAAAACAAACTCAGCAGATAGACTATAACTTGTATTTCCTTCACCAGATATATACATGTACACTTATGTACACTATGTACAGAGATTGAACAGTAAGTGTACCACTCGACGGTGACAGAATGTCAAAAGCAAAAGCCAGAGAGAGAGCACACTACTCAACCAGCTGGTAGGCAAGTCTGGCAAATGCTGATCGCGAGTGAACCACATCGCTTCAGCACTTGTCAGGCTCGCCTGTGATGGGATAATAAATCAAGGTACTGATTTAACGATGGGTACCATAATAATTGTTAAACCCTTAGCGCCGGTTCGCAGCCTATATGGGAGTGTGTACATACGCCGAATAAATTGAATGTACTCTTTGCATACCACACACCTTTACTTACATCTACTCACCTATGGCCACCTGTACTCACATCTACTCTCCTATGGCCACCTCTACTCACCTATGGCCACCTCTACTCACCTATGGCCACCTCTACTCACTTATGGCCACCTCTACTCACCTATGGCCACCTCTACTCACCTATGGCCACCTCTACTCACCTATGGCCACCTCTACTCACCTATGGCCACCTCTACTCACATCTACGCACCTATGGCCTCCTCTACTCACCTATGGCCACTTCTACTCACATCTACGCACCTATGGCCACCTGTACTCACATCTACGCACCTATGGCCTCCTCTACTCACATCTACTCAACTTTACTGAGCTCTAATCGCCTCTTCTCACCTGCACGGGGGAATTTATGTACATGTTAACCTTTGACTTGAAACTGTGACTGAGTTGTGGACTCTGAATGTAACTTTTATGCTGTACTCAGTGTTATGCAGTACTCAGTGTTATGCTGTACTCAGTGTTATGCTGTACTCAGTGTTATGCTGTACTCAGTGTTATGCTGTACTCAGTGTTGTGCTGTACTCAGTGTTATGCTGTACTCAGTGTTAGTGCTAGTACTATCAGTGTTATGCTGTACTCAGTGTTATGCTGTACTCAGTTTAGCTGTACTCAGTGTGTCGCTGTACTCAGTGTTATGCTGTACTCAGTGTTATGCTGTACTCAGTGTTATGCTGTACTCAGTGTGTACGCTGTACTCAGTGTTGTGCTGTACTCAGTGTTATGCTGTACTCAGTTTTTATGCTGTACTCAGTGTTAGCTGTACTCAGTGTTATGCTGTACTCAGTGTTATGTTGTACTCAGTGTTATGCTGTACTTAGTGTTGTGCTGTACTCAGTGTTATGCTGTACTCAGTGTTGTGCTGTACTCAGTGTTATGCTGTACTCAGTTTTACGCTGTACTCAGTGTTACGCTGTACTCAATGTTATGCTGTACTCAGTGTTATGTTGTACTCAGTGTTATGCTGTACTCAGTTTTACGCTGTACTCAATGTTATGCTGTACTCAATGTTATGCTGTACTCAGTGTTATGTTGTACTCAGTGTTATGCTGTACTCAGTGTTGTGCTGTACTCAGTGTTATGCTGTACTCAGTGTTATGCTGTACTCAGTGTTATGCTGTACTCAGTGTTATGCTGTACTCAGTGTTGTGCTGTACTCAGTGTTATGCTGTACTCAGTGTTATGCTGTACTCAGTGTATGCTGACCAGTGTTGTGCTGTACTCAGTGTTGCTGACCAGTGTTGCTGTACTCAGTGTTATGCTGTACTCAGTGTTATGCTGTACTCAGTGTTGTGCTGTACTCAGTGTTATGCTGTACTCAGTGTTATGCTGACTCAGTGTTTGCTGTACTCAGTGTTATGCTGTACTCAGTGTTATGCTGTACTCAGTGTTAGCTGACCAGTGTAGCTGACTCAGTGTTATGCTGTACTCAGTGTTATGCTGTACTCAGTGTTATGCTGTACTCAGTGTTATGCTGTACTCAGTGTTATGCTGTACTCAGTGTTATGCTGTACTCAGTGTTATGCTGTACTCAGTGTTATGCTGTACTCAGTGTTATGCTGTACTCAGTGTTATGCTGTACTCAATGTTATGCTGTACTCAATGTTATGCTGTACTCAATGTTATGCTGTACTCAGTGTTATGCTGTACTCAATGTTATGCTGTACTCAATGTTATGCTGTACTCAATGTTATGCTGTACTCAATGTTATGCTGTACTCAATGTTATGCTGTACTCAGTGTTATGCTGTACTCAGTGTTATGCTGCTTTGCCGAGTGTTTTGACTGTGTTACTCTCTCTTCCTGTAGATGAAGATGAGTTGATGGTGGTGGTAGTGGTGGTGGTGGTAGTAGTAGTGGTGGTAGCGGTAGTGGTGGTGGTAGTAGTAGTGGTAGTAGTAGTGGTGGAGGCGGCCAGTCTGGGAAGGGTGGTAGTCGTGATAGTGATGGGTAGTGGTGGTGGTGGCAGTAGTGGTGGTGGTAGTGGTGGTGGTTGTAGTGATAGTGGTGGTGGTAGTGGTGGTGTTGATAGTTGTGATGGTAGTGATGGTGGTGGCAGTAGTGGTGGTGGTAGTGGTGGTGGTGGTAGTGATAGTGGTGGTGGTAGTGGTGGTGTTGATAGTTGTGATGGTAGTGATGGTGGTGGCAGTAGTGGTGGTGGTAGTGGTGGTGGTGGTAGTGATAGTGGTGGTGGTAGTGGTGTTGGTAGTGGTGGTGGCGAAAGTGGTGGTGGTGGCAATGGGAGGGATCATAGTGGTGGTGGTGGTATTTGTTGTGGTGGTAGTGGTGGTAGTGGTGGTGGTGGTAGTTGTGGCGGTAGTGGTGGTAATAGTGGTGATGGTAGTGATAGTGGTGGTTGTGGTGGTGATAGTGGTTGTGGTGGTGATAGTGGTAGTGATAGTGGTGGTGGTATTTGTTGTGGTGGTAGTGGTGGTGGTAGCGGTAGTGGTGGTGGTGATAGTGGTTGTGGTGGTGATAGTGGTAGTGATAGTGGTGGTGGTGGTAGTGGTGATAGTAGTGGTGGAGGCGGTCAGTCTGGGAAGGGTGGTAGTCGTGATAGTGATGGGTTGTGGTGGGTGAGGATAGTGGTGGTTGCATTCGGGGGAGAGGGGTGGGGTTGGTTGATGGGGAGGGGAAAGGGGATGGGAGGGGGTGACTAAGTCGACATCAGATATTGATCAGGTGAAGGTGGCTCCACTGTTTTAGGTGAACACCACCTGAAACTGAATACCCCAGGTGACCCCAGCTGACTCACAGGTGACCCCAGATGACTCACAGGTGACCCCAGATGACTAGCAGGTGACCTCAGATGACTAACAGGTGTATTTATTATCTTGGTTGAAAAGCACCTGACCCAGATGACCTACTTCAGATGACCTTGGATGACTTATCCAGGAGACCCCAAGATCATCTAGGTGATCCTAGGCGGTCTTGATGTTACCCCAGGTGACCTCCAGGTGACCTCAAGGTAATCCCAGGTACCCACATGGTGACTTACCCAAGTGCCTCCAGGTGATACCAGGTGACCCTCCCAGGTACCTCCACCCAGAAGATATCTCATGGGTCGAGGCATGGTGTGGGGGGACACAGTCTCCTGGGTGACACGTGGTTGACAATCCACAGTTTGATAAATTAGACACATGTTCAACACTTGGGTATCTTTAGTGAGGAAATGTTTCCCACACACACACACTGGCTTCATCAGTCCTATACAAAGAAGAATGGTGAAAATCAGGAGTTTGAGGTAATCAGTCTCTCAGCCTGGAGTCGACATAAAGATGCCCAAGTGTATCACATGTGTCTAATTTATCATCTTGTCGGTTCTCTGAACCATTCATCTACAAGGCCACAGCTTGCACAAACAGGAAGAGTGGGGAGCCGTCACCAGTGGTGTTCCACAGGGGTCAGTGCTAGCACCTTTATTGTTCACAATCCACTTAAACGACACAGATGAAGGAATAAATAGCGACATAACCAAGTTTGCCGACGACACTAAAATAAACCGTCAAATAATTTCTGGTGAGAACACTTGTGGCGCTGCAGGAGGACCTGGACTGCTTGATGTTGTGATGGGAGAAGTGACAAATGCTGTGCTGCAGGAGGACCTGGACTGCTCGATGTTGTGATGGGAGAAGTGACAAATGCTGTTCAATATGGACAAATGTATAGACAACAGTTAGGTACCTTTATTATTGAAACGTTTCGCCTACACAGTAGGCTTCTTCAGTAAAATACATAAGAAGAACATAAGAAAGAAGGAACACTGCAGCAGGCCTACTGGCCCATGCGAGGCAAGTCCAAGTCTCCCACCGGCTTAAGCCAATGCCCCGACCCAGCCAGGTCAGGTTACATTCACTTAAGGAAGGGGCAGACGTAGTAGTTGTACTAGTGGAATGAAGATTATGTAATCAGTCCATCAACTATTGCATATGTGTCTTAATCAACTTGTCGGTATTTTATACAATTTTCAACATAATAAATGTAAAGCTTTAATCCTGGGAAAAGAAAATAATCAAGAGGTTTGTAAAGTAAACAATATAGATCTCAGTCAACTTGAATAAAAAAAATTAGGAGTTCTGGTTAGCATTAATTAAAAGCCAAGACAACATAAGTGTTTGCAATAAAGTTAATACAATTCTTGGCTTCATATCAAGAAGTATAAATAACAGGAGTCCTCATGTTATATTTCAACATTATATATATCCTTGTTAAGGTCTCATTTAGATCATGATGAGCATTTGTGGTCTCCATATTACAGAATGAAAGTAAATGCGCTGGAAAACATAAACAATGACAAAATTGATCCCATGTATCAGAACTCTAGCGTTGCTACGATCCTGTATTCCTGCTGAGTCACCAAAGCTGTCCGGATAAATTTGTTTTATTAACTCGTGTGCTGCTATGGAGGAGGATAGGAAAGGTGGTAGGGCAGTCTGGGAGGACTTGCAGCCCCCCAAGCCTGACTGGAAGTGAGGCTTGCAACCACTGTCCATCTTCAAGGGAAAGATTAGTTAGGTTAGTCAGGATAGACTGAGGGCGCTGAATCTGGGGAGATATGACAGATGTGTATAAATGGAAGACAGGAATAAAGAAAGAGAATATAAATAACGTGCTGAAAATATCTACAATCACTACAATCTGGCATAGTGCCAGACAAGTGGAAAATGGCAAATGTAATTCCTATTTACAAGGCAGGTGACAGGTCCTTAGCTTCGAACTATAGACCAATAAGCCTTACCTCCATAGTTGGTAAATTTATGGAATCAATAATTGCCGAAACAATTCGTAGCCATCTTGAAAGGCATAAATTGATTAATGAATCTCAGCACGGTTTTACAAAGGTGGCGTTCATGTCTAACGAATTTACTATCTTTCTTTGCTAGGGGATTGTGAGGGGGTAGATCATGGTATTGAATATGATATTGTGTATATGGACTTCAGTAAGGCTTTCGATAGATTTCAGACTGTTCCACTCATCAACTACCCTATTTCCAAACCAATACTTTCCTATATCCTTTCTAAATCTAAACTTATCTAACTTGAATTCATTATTGCGGGTTCTCTCTTGGAGAGATATCCTCAAGACCTTATTTATATCCCCTTTGTTAATACCCATTTTCCACTTGTATACCTCGAGCATGTCTCCCCTCATTCTACGTCTTACAAGTGAATGTAATTTTAGGGTCTTCAATCTTTCTTCGTAAGGAAGATTTCTAATGCTATGTATTAATTTAGTCATTCTACGCTGAATGTTTTCTAACGAATTTATGTCCATTCTGTAATATGGAGACCAGAACTGAGCTGCGTAATCTAGGTGAGGCCTTACTAATGATGTATAAAGCTGTAATATAACCTCTGGACTTCTGTTGCTAACACTTCTTGATATAAATCCCAGTAATCTATTTGCCTTATTACGTACGCTTAGGCATTGCTGTCTTGGTTTAAGGTTGTTGCTTACCATCACCCCAAGTCCTTCTCGCAATCTGTATGGCTAAGTTCTACGTTATTTAACTTATAAGTGCTTGGGTTATGGACACTCCCGAGCTTCAGAACCTTGCATTTATCTACATTGAACTGCATCTGCCACTTTTCTGACCACGAATTAAGTTTGTCTAAATCTTCCTGAAGTTCTATGACATCTATGTTTGAATCAATTATCCTACCTATCTTCGTGTCGTCGGCGAATTTGCTCATATCACTAGTAATTCCCTCATCAAGGTCATTGATATATATTATAAATAACAATGGGCCTAAGACTGATCCCTGTGAACACCACTTGTTACAAGTCCCCATTCGGATTTAACCCCATTTATGCACACTCTCTGCTTCCTATTGGTGAGCCATGACTCGATCCATGACAGCACTTTTCCCCCAATGCCATGAGCTGCCACTTTCTTTAACAGTCTCTGGTGCGGTACTCTGTCAAAAGCCTTAATAAAGTCTAAATAAACAATATCGAATTCTTTATCGTGATCAACAGCCTCAAAAGCTTTACTGAAGAAGGTTAATAAATTAGATAGGCAGGAACGGCCCCTCGTGAATCCAACTCAAATCCAACCCCTCTCACTCATGAATTTATCCAACCTAAATTTGAAACTACCCAAGGTCCTAGCTTCAATGACCCTACTAGGCAGACTGTTCCACTCATCAACTACCCTATTTCCAAACCAATATTTTCCTATATCCTTTCTAAATCTAAACTTATCCAATTTGAATCCATTATTGCGGGTTCTCTCTTGGAGAGATATCCTCAAGACCTTATTTATATCCCCCTTATTAATACCCATCTTCCACTTATATACCTCGATCATGTCTCCCCTCATTCTTCGTCTTACAAGTGAATGTAATTTAAGGGTCTTCAATCTTTCTTCATACGGAAGATTTCTAATGCTATGAATTAACTTTGTCATTCGTCGCTGAATGTTTTCTAACGAATTTATATCCATTCTGTAAAATGGAGACCAGAACTGAGCTGCATAATCTAGGTGAGGCCTTACTAATGATGTATAAAGCTGTAATATAACCGCTGGACTTCTGTTGCTTACACTTCTTGATATAAATCCCAGTAATCTATTTGCTTTATTTCTTACGCTTAGGCATTGCTGACTTGGTTTGAGGTTGCTGCTTACCATAACCCCCAGATCCTTTTCGCATTCTGTACGGCTGAGTTCAACATTATTAAGCTGGTAGGTGCTAGGGTTATGAACATTCCCGAGCTTTAGAACTATGCATTTATCTACATTGAACTGCATCTGCCATTTTTCTGACCAGGAATTGAGTTTGTCTAAATCCTCCTGAAGTTCCGTGACATCTACGTCTGAATACTTACTTCCTCTCAGTTTTTACTCAGGAAGATACTAGCAGAATTCCAGAAATAATAAATTATGTAGAGCTGGAAGATAACAGACTATGCTCGATTGGGGTAACTAGTGACATGGTCCTCAGACAAATAGAGAAATTAAAACCTAACAAATCCCCAGGCCCTGATGAACTGTTTGCAAGAGTTTTAAAGGAATGTAAAGAGGAACTTAGCAAACCTTTGGCAAATCTTTTCAATATATCACTACAAACTGGCATAGTGCCAGACAAGTGGAAAAGGGCAAATGTAATACCTATTTACAAGGCAGGTGACAGGTCCTTAGCTTCGAACTATAGACCAATAAGCCTTACCTCCATAGTTGGTAAATTTATGGAATCAATAATTGCCGAGGCAATTCGTAGCCATCTTGAAAAGCATAAATTGATTAATGAATCTCAACACGGTTTTACAAAGGGGCGTTCATGTCTTACGAATTTACTAACTTTTTCACTAAGGTGTTTGAGGAAGTAGATCATGGTAATGAATATGATATTGTGTATATGGACTTCAGTAAGGCTTTCGATAAAGTTCCACATCAGAGGCTACTGAGGAAACTTAAGGCACACGGAATAGGAGGAGAAATTTTTCCTGGGTAGAGGCATGGTTGACTAATAGGCGGCAGAGAGTTTGCATAAATGGAGAGAAATCAGAATGGGGGCGTGTCTCAAGCGGTGTTCCACAGGGGTCAGTTTTGGGCCCCCTGTTGTTTACAATTTACATAAACGACATAGATGAGGGAATAAATAGTAGCATAAGTAAATTTGCTGATGACACCAAAATAGGCCGTCCAATTCATTCAAACGAGGACATTAGAGCACTCCAGGATGATTTGAATAGACTGATGCAGTGGTCGGAGAAGTGGCAGATGCAGTTTAATGTAAACAAATGCAAAGTTCTAAATGTTGGGCAGGACAATAACCATGCCACATATAAGCTGAATAATATAGATCTTATTACTTGTAATTGCGAGAAGGATTTAGGAGTTCTGGTTAGTAGTAATCTGAAGCCTAGACAACAGTGCATAAGTGTTCGCAATAAAGCTAACAGAATCCTTGGCTTCATATCAAGAAGTATAAATAACAGAAGTCCTCAGGTTGTTCTTCAACTCTATATATCTTTGGTTAGGCCTCATTTAGATTATGCTGCACAGTTCTGGTCACCGTATTACAGAATGGATATAAATGCACTGGAAAACGTACAGAGGAGGATGACAAAGTTGATCCCATGTATCAGAAATCTTCCCTATGAGGATAGACTGAGGGCCCTGAATCTGCACTCTCTAGAAAGGCGTAGAATTAGGGGGGATATGATTGAGGTGTACAAATGGAAAACAGGAATAAACAAAGGGGATGTAAATAGCGTGCTGAAAATATCCAACCAAGACAGGACTCGCAGCAATGGTTTCAAGTTGGAAAAGTTCAGATTCAGGAAGGATATAGGAAAGCACTGGTTTGATAATAGAGTTGTGGATGAGTGGAACAAACTCCCGAGTACCGTCATAGATGCTAAGACGTTGTGTAGTTTTAAAAATAGGTTAGATAAATACATGAGTGGGTGTGGATGGGTGTGAGCTTGTACTGACCTGTACCTGTACTGTACCTGACCTGTACTAATTCCTTAAGTGGAAGTGACCTGACCAGGTGGTCGGCTGGACAATTATATGAGTGGGTGCGGTTGGGTGTGAATTGGTCCTGACTAGGTTGTGCTACTAGGTCAGATGCAGTGCTCCTTCCTTAAGTGAATGTAACCTGACCTGGCTGGGTCGGGGCATTGGCTTAAGCCGTTGGAGATTTGGACCTGCCTCGCATGGGCCAGTAGGCCTGCTGCAGTGTTCCTTCTTTCTTATGTTCTTATGTTCTTATGAATCGATTATTTTTCCTATCTTCGTGACATCAGCGAATTTGCTCATATCACTAGTAATTCCCTCGTCAAGGTCATTTATATATATTATAAACAAAAACGGGCCCAAAACCGATCCCTGTGGAACGCCACTTGTTACAGATCCCCGCTCAGATTTAACCCCATTAATGCACACCCTCTGCTTCCTATTGGTGAGCCATGACTCGATCCATGAAAACACTTTTCCTCCAATGCCGTGAGCAGCCACTTTCTTTAACAGTCTCTGATGTGGTACTCTATCAAAAGCCTTACTAAAATCCAAATAAACAATATCGAATTCTTTATCATGATCAACTTTTTTTACTGAAAAAAGTTAATAAATTAGTTAGGCAGGAACGGCCCCTGGTGAATCCATGTTGAGTATCATTAATCAAATTATGCCTATCGAGATGGCTTCTTATGTTATCAGCTATAATCGACTCTAATAATTTGCCTACAATTGAAGTTAGACTTATTGGGCGGTAATTTGATGGTAACGACTTGTCCCCTGCTTTAAAAATAGGAATTACATTAGCCATCTTCCACGTATCAGACACTACACCTGTTTGAAGAGATAGGTTAAAAATGTTAGTTAAGGGTTCACAGAGTTCAATTTTGCATTCCTTAAGAACCCTTGAAAAAAGCTCATCAGGGCCTGGCGATTTATTTTGCTTCAAACGGTCTATCTGTTTGATAACCATTTCGCTAGTGACTGTGATACTACATAATTTATCTTCTTCAGGCCCACTAAAATACCTAATTCTTGGGATATTATTAGTGTCTTCCTGAGTGATAAACTTGGTATTGGACTGATGAAGCCACTGTGTGGCGAAACGTTTCCTCAATAAAGATACCCAAGTGTTGCATATGTGTCTAATTTATAACTTGTCGGTTCTCTGAACCATTCATCTACATCCAGATGTTGCACATGTGTCTAAATTTCATTATGCTTCACAGTTCTGGTCACCGTATTACAGAATGGATATAAATGCTCTGGAAAACGTACAAAGGAGGATGACTAAGTTGATTCCATGTATCAGAAATCTTCCCAATGAGGATAGACTGAGGGCCTTGAATCTGCACTCTCTAGAAAGGCGTAGAATTAGGAGGGATATGATTGAGGGGTATAAATGGAAAACAGGAATTAATAAAGGGGATGTGAATAGCGCGATAAACATATCAAGCCAAGACAGAACTCGCAGCAATGGTTTTAAATTGGAAAATTCAGATTTAGGAAGGATATAGGAAAGCACTGGTTTGGTAATAGAGTTAAGTAAAAGGACACAAATGCAACTAATGAGACATTTTATTGTGGCAACGTTTCGCTCTCCAGGAGCTTTGTCAAGCCGTTACAAACATTACATGGACACAGAGGGTACATATATATGCTCAGAGTGAAGTGTAATATTAGTGGTGGTAGAAGTAGTAGTGATATAAGTTGTAGTAGTAATACAATAAGGTAGAACAATCAACTTGTACATGAGTAAAAGGTGAAAACAATTACTTGGGTAGTATAAAAATATAGGTTAGACAAATATTTTTGTTGGAGGTTGTATTAGAGAAGACCTGTATAAGTGTTCCACCTCTGTGAAGTTCTTTATGTAGTATTAGCAGGAGAGACTTGATGGCAGGGTTTCTGTTCAGGAGGATTCTTGCTAAGAGTTCAAAGATGGTAAAGCTGCCTTTGTTTTGCTTAACTTATCGCTGTTTCTAAGACAATTAAGCAAAACAAAGGCAGCTTTACCATCTTTGAACTCTTAGCAAGAATCCTCCTGAAAACAGTGAACCCTGCCATCACATAGTCTCTCCTGCTAATAATACACAAAGAACTTCACAGAGGTGGAACACTGATACAGGTCTTCTAATACAACCTCCAACAGAAATATTTGTCTAACCTATATTTTTATACTACCCAAGTAATTGTTAAATTAGACACATATGCAACACTTGGGTATCTTTATTGTGGAAACGTTTCGCCACACAGT
>WNWK01019015.1:17500-38699 GCA_009830355.1 Cherax destructor | reverse complement strand
GGAGAAAGCTCCCTCACGGCTGATCACATTTTGTTGATCTGGAGCTCCCCGCATGCATGTCTGGACCTCTATTATGTTGTGATCTGAGTATATTGTTTTTGATATGATGACATTTCGTATCAGATCATCATTGTTGTGAAGATGAGGTCCAGCGTATTCTCTAATCTTGTGGGCTCTACTATTTGCTGGTTTAAGGTGAACTTGGTGCAGAGATTTAAAAGTTCATGCATGTGTGAATTTTCATCTGAGCTGCCTCCTGGTGTTATCTCTGCTACCACATTGTTTGCAATGTTCCTCCATTTTAGGTGCCTGAGGTTGAAATCCCCAGTAGCAAGATGTTGGGGGCAGGAGCTGGAAGATTTTCCAGACAGTGGTCAATTTTCAGAAGCTGTTCCTTGAATTGTTGGGACGTTGCATCCGGGGCTTGTAGACAACCACGATGACCAGGTTTTGATTCTCGACCTTTATTGCTAGTACTTCAACTACATCATTTGAGGCATTTAGTAGTTCTGAACATATAAGTGACTCTGTGATATACAGGCCAACCCCCTTTTTCCTATTCACTCTGTCACACCTGTATAGGTTGTAGCCCGGGATCCATATTTCATTGTCCAAGTGATCTCTTATGTGGGTCTCTGTGAAAGCCGCAAACATGGCATTTGACTCTGTAAGCAGTCCACTAATGTAAGGTACCTTGTTGTTTGTTGCTGGCTTTAGACCTTGTATATTAGCAAAGATGAATGTAGTTGGATTGGTGGTATTGGTGGTATGGGGGTTTTTTTCCTGGCTCTAATATCTGTTGTAATGGAGTGGAGGCCACTGACTGTGATTCCACTCCAGAAATGATTGCAGTTGGTGTACAATTTCTGTCATTTCCTGCCAGCTTTTTTTCCTTCCTGGCACTAAAAAACCTCTCTCTCCGGAGTGGCTGTGGCTACCCTGATTTTGCCATGGTCTGGATGTTCTGTGTCGCCTCGTACCCTTTAGGTGGTATGCCTGGCAATATAAGTTATAACACTGTCTTTCCTGAATTGATGTGTGGCACATTTCAGGGTGGAAAAACTTACAGGACGGGTATTTACTTAAAAGGTCTTAGGGTAAAAGGAGGATATTTATAGGCTAAAATGATACTTACTCATGCTTAGCTGCTGCATCTGAAAACTTATTGGTCCTTTCACATTCCTCTCAAAAGGTTATTTAAACCAACATTATAAAAATAGAGCTATATTAAGAGGTATTTATATACATATAATGTACAGGTCTCTACTTCTAAACATATAACTAGCCTCACCAAAAGCACATGGCTCAGCTGCCACCTTTAACTCTCTTTTTCTCAACATTTCTTAAACCTCCAGTGTCTTGATACACTGAAGATCACAGAATATCATGGTAACATCGATCTACAACCCTCCATTACTTCTTGGACACTCATTCTGCCCAGAAACACAAGGTTAAGATCAGCTAAATACAATACCAGCTCACTGCATCAGCCATGTTCCAGGAGAGAGGATTGTGGGAAAAACAGTCTCTCTCTCTAAGCTCCTCCCCCTCAAACATAAACACATCACTTTGCACATCTCCACATGTACTCTCAATATATCTTATGTTATTACAATGAGACATGCAACTTATAACTAGTACTTATAAAAAATGTGCATTTATTTATATAACCTATTTTATTGAGAAAATCAGTCTAATCCAGCTTCTTAAGTTTTAAGGATAGCCAAGCCTTTAAACCTCCCAAGCAGTACTTCTGATTAATTCAATATAATTAGGTATTCATGTTATTTAATTACAACAATACATGCTGGGTTCCATAGCCCCCATAACAAGTCCATAATACCCCATAACAATCATAAACAAATGAAGATGTGGAGAAGTTGTTGTTGTTGTGGATCAGGGAAAAACAGTTAGCAGGAGATAGTGTTTCAGAGACGATCATTTGTGAAAAGGCAAGGCAGTTGCATGCAGATCTCGTAAAGAAAATGCCTGGTACAAGAGTCTTCAATAAAGGTATGTAATAGTGATTTAAATGTTCTTAATAAAGATATGTAATAGTGATTTAAATGTTCTTAATGAAGGTATGTAATAGAGATTTAAATGTTCTTAATTTATTTTATTTACTTCTCATTGTTTTGTGTATGTAAAACCATAATTAATCTTTAAAAAATGTATTTTTTGTGAAAATTTTTGGGTATGTGGAACGGATTAATTGTATTTACATTAATTCTTATGGAAAATATTGCTTCGAATTTAGGCCAACCTTCTGGAACGGATCATTGCCGAAAAATGAGGTTCCACTGTATTAATAATTATTGCAACAAATATACTTGGTCAAAGAGAAGGGGATCTGGTACCAAGATAACTGGGGAAGATACAAGATAAATGAGGTAGGGAAATTCAATATCCTAAACCCAAAAGAATATTCACTTATGGTATAAAATACAGTGGACCCCCGAGTTTCGTAAACCCCGGAAATCGTACATTTATGTAAGTATAATATTGTAAGTGCTTGTGGAAAAGTATTTTTGGGGGTCTGAAATAGACTAACCTACGTGACATTTTTCCTTAAGGGAGTAAATTCGTTCGGTAATGGCACTTGAGCAGACTTCAGGAGTGAAGTTTTTACGAAACTCGGGGGTCCACTGTAGTCCTTTTCTAATAGACTAGTGAGACTCCTAGCCCTAAGTCACAAGACCTCTCACAGTATCAGCTCTCCCTGATAGAGTCTTGCCACCAAGACTTCACACAGAGCCTCCAGCTGTGCCTAACCAAGGCTCTTCATCAAGTCTTGTCTTAGCTACTTACTCTAGGCTTATAAAAGCCTTTACACTCCTACCCCCATATCTCTGGCTATTATAGTCATTGGCATGCACCAGATCCATAGGGGTTATACAATGCTTGGGTAATGGGGAGACAATCAAGTTTGACTTAAGGGGATGGTAGAGTAGGTCATATTCATTGGAGTAAGAGCCTTTAAAGAATATCAGGGCACCTTACTCCCATCCCTTGAAGTCAGAGTAGCACTATATACAGTGAAACCTCGGTTGTCAAATTTAATTCGTTCCAGATGTCGATTTGACAACCAAAATGGACGACAACCAAAGCAATTTTTCCCATAAAGAATAATGTAAATAGAATTAATCCATTCCAGACCCCAAATGACAATATAATAATTTATTAAAAATATACTAACTACTACATAACTAAAAATGAATACTAAAAGAAACTTTAACTGAAATACTGTACAATAAATGAAAATTTAACTGTCTCTTACCAGTCAGAGGAGAGCTAATAGCATACTGGAAGCAGGAGGTGGAGGAGAGGAGGGGTATGTTACTGCTTGGAAGGAGAGTCACCTTTTATTAATATGTCTGGCAACTGTCCTACTAGTGTTGTTTCTCTTCTTTGTCTCTTTTCACCATTTAACATTTTGTTCTGGCTCACTGGTTCTTTGTCTCACTATAAACCTGTCCAGTGAGGTTTGTTTCAGGCTCTGTTTTAACATTTGTCTAAATCACCACCACTATCCATCACCACCACCACATAAAACACCACCACAATGTCTAAATTGAGACAGCAAACTCCTGCACTTCATGCCATTTAGCACACATTTCCTTGACAAGTGCAAAGGCAATGGCTTATCTCACAATAAAAAAATGCACCAAAACTGCAAAATAACAAGAAAGTTCACAAGATGCACAACAAAAGCTCAAGAGATGTCGACTCATTGTCCAGTGTGCATTTGTGAGCATGTAACCTGAGCCGTTCACATTGTCGGTTGACAACCAAGCGAAACCAATTTGTTTGACAAGTAATGCAGTCAACATCCACTGTACTGCAACAATTGCAAACAAGCAATCAATGCACAGCAATTACTAGGGAAAAAAAAGTGTTACTCTAGGTCTTTTACACTGAAATTGCAAACACTTTTTTGCCTTGTTCCTGAAGAAGCATTTTCAATTGCAATGTGAAAAGCCTAGAGCAACATCATTATTTCTGTCTCTATATACATGTTATTCATACATTCATCCTGCACTAGTTTGTAATTATTTCACTAATATATTTCTGAATTTGATTCTATTTGAACTTTGAAGTATTTCTTCCTCTCAAGCAAAGTTCCTTCATGCCAGTTAGGGGCTCCTAAGCCAAGGAAATGGACCTGACTTTCCTTTCCTTTCCTTGGATCAACCCCTGTGGGTTTAAAGCTTCCCTCCTGAATGTAATAATGATGCAATGAAGTGTTTCTTGGGGACCTTACACGGTCTTTGATGTGCTTCTACATTTGCAAAAAACCAGTCACTAAAGAGATTGCTAACTTTTGTGGCTGATCCGGGTCCTTCATAAAAGTCCTCTTCACTACATTTACCAACTTTGCTTAACAACAAGCTTGCAAAGATTATGCGCTCGTTACAAGCAGCACAATAGTCTACTACATAATATTGAAGCACTTACAGATGTCCATCAACAAAAGTGTGATTTACTGTTGCTATACTTGCAATGATGCTCTTCTTCCACTTCTTTAGATGGTTACACACAATTTTGGGAAAATAAAATGCCTAGTTATCTTTACGCAGAATGTTTAATATTTCACAGTTGCAAATAAAGGCAAAAGTTACACAAAGAACTATTTGAAAATCATGAGAACTTCTTGATAACAATATTTTGGTAACAATATTTTCAAAACATTATAAATCAATGCATTCCACTATGTAATTATGTATGTATATAAAAAACTAGCCTTACTAAAGGCAGGTTTTAGCTCACAGTATTTAAACTAAAGAATCAGACATTTCAGGCAGATTAATATGTGAATTTTAACTTTCTCTTTTTCCTGATGAATAAATTATTACCACCACCACTTAAAAATAATTGACAGATCAGTGCAAATCAGGTAATCTTACATAATAGAGGGCATACTGACAGTAAATGGTTGACACATGCATTGAATATAAAGAAATGTTCCATAAAATTACCTGTTAATCTGTATCCCACTGACAAAGTACAGTAGTCACTGTTTTACCTATGGTACAATTTTTTTTTTTTGCAAAGTGAATTTTAGGGAACATTGTGCTTCAATTCCGAAGAAAAGACGTAAATGTTGCAGATTGGAGGGTCATTTGAATTGCAATGCCTGTCCATTTCTGACAAGACAGCTACTGAATGAATGATGGTGAATGATTATTTTTGGGAAAGGGGATCACTCTACCTATTAAAACTGTAATGAATTTGCCTTAAGCCAGCAAATAGTGGAGTTGACAAGACTGGACAATGCTCTTGATCCATTTTTATTTTATTAACACGTCAGCCGTTTCCCACCAAGGCAGGGTGGCCCGAAAAAGAAAAACTTTCATCATTCACCCCATCACTGTCTTGCCAGAGGCCTTCTTACACTACAGTTATAAAACTGCAACATTAACACCATTCCTTCAGAGTGCCAGCACTGTACTTCCCATCTCCAGGAATCAAGTCCGGCCTGCCGGTTTCCCAGAATCCCTTCATAAATGTTACCTTGCTCACACTCCAACAGCACGTCAAGTCCTAAAAACCATTTGTCTCCATTTGCTCCTATCTAACATGCTCACGTATGCTTGCTGGAAGTCCAAGCCCTTCGCACACAAAACCTCCTTTACCCCCTCCCTCCAACCTTTCCTAGGCCGACCCCTACCCTGCCTTCCCTCCACTACAGATCTATACACTCTCGAAGTCATTCTATTTATTTCCATCCTCTATACATGTTCAAACCATCTCAATAACCCCTCCTCAGCTCTCTGGATAATAGTTTTGGTAATCCCACACCTCCTAATCTCCAAACTATGGATTCTTTGCATTATATTCACACCACACATTGCCCTCAGACACGACATCTCCACTGCCTCCAGCCTTCTCTTGTTGCAACATTCACAACCCATGCCTCACACCCATACAAGAGCATTGGTAAAACTATACTCTCATGCATTCCCCTCTTTGCTTTCATGGATAAAGTTCTTTGTCTCCACAAACTCCTCAGTGCACCACTCACTTTTTTCCCTCGTCAATTCTATGATTTACCTCATCTTTCATAGACCCATCCACTGACACGTTCACTCCCAAATATCTGAATACATTCACCTCTTCCATACTCTCTCCCTCAAGTCTGATATCCAATCTTCCATTACCTAATTTTTTTGTTATCCTCATCACCTTACTCTTTCCTATATTAACTTTTAATTTCCTTCTTTTACATACCCTACCAAACTCATCAACCAACCTCTGCAACTTCTCTTCAGAATCTCCCAAAAGCAGTGTCATCAGTAAAGAGCAACTGTGACAACTCCCACTTTGTGTTAGATTCTTTATCTTTTAACCCCACACCTCTTGCCAACACCTGAGCATTCACTTCTCTTACAACTCCATCTATAAATATGTTGAACAACTATGGTGACATCACACATCCCTGTCTAAGGCCTACTTTTACTGGAAAGTAATCCCCCTCTCACCTACATACTCTAACCTGAGCCTCACTATCCTCGTAAAGACTCTTCACTGCTTTCAATAACCTACCTCCTATTTCATACATTTGCAACATCTGCCACATTGCCCCCCTATCCACCCTATCATATGCCTTTTCCAAATCCATAAATGCCACAAAAACCTCTTTACCTTATTCTAAATGCTGTTCACCTATATGTTTCACTGAAAACACTTGGTCTACACACCCCTACCCTTCCTGAAGCCTCTTTGTTCATCTGCTATCCTGCTCTCCATCTTACTCTTAATTCTTTCAATAATATCTCTACCATACACTTTACCAGGTATACTCAACAGACTTATTACCCTTTAATTTTTACACTCTCTTTTGTCCCTTTTGCCTTTATACAAAGGAACTATGCATGCTCTCTGCCAGTCCCAAGGTACCTTACCCTCTTCCATACATTTATTAAATAAAAACACTAACCACTCCAAAACTATATCCCCACCTGCTTTTAACATTTCTATCTTTATCCCATCAATCCCAGCTGCTTTACCCCCTTTCATTTTACCCACTGCCCCATGTACTTCCCCCACACTCACAACTGGTTCTTCCTCACTCCTATAAGATGTTATTCCTCCTTACCCTATTCATGAAATCACAGCTTCCCTATGTTCATCGACATTTAACAATTCCTCAAAATATTCCCTCCATCTTCCTGATACCTCTGACCTAATATTCAAGAATATTGATGATCTGGTATGAAATATTTATGGTGTCAAAGACAATATTTTTATGATCACAGCCTAATTGAAATTCAAACATGCATGCACATGAATTCTGATCAGCAAAATGTAAACAGTCATGAAGGTGTTTTTCACCAAATTCAACTTTAACAATAAAAGCATCAACTGGGATAAAATAAAAAAAAAATCTGTCCTTAATGAAACATACTGGGAAGATATTTTGAACAACATGGATCCGAACCAGTGTCTAGAAAGGATTAACTCTGTGGCACTAGAATGATACTTAAGGCACATACCACGAAGGAAAAGAGAGAAGATGAAAGTTAGAGAGAGAGATACAGGCAAAGACGAAGTGTCTCAAAACCTCTCAAAGGTGCTAGACTATCTGAAGTGCAGAAGGAAATGCTAGGTAAAGAAATAGAAGGTACTGAACTTAAATTGAATGAATCATACAGAGTCCAGGGAGACAAAGGGAGCTAAAAGCAATTAATAAAACTGAAAGAAATCCACAATATTTTTTCTCATATGCCAAATACAGGGTATTTGGCCCTTGGTCAAACAAGATGGAACCTGCAGTGATAAAAGCAAAGAAATGAGTGAAATACTGAAATTTCAATGTGATCCTTTGTTCAGTGAGCCATCAATCAAACTAAGGGTCGACAATCTGAGCAAATTCTTTATGAATGAGAGAGAAAACCTTGTCAACATCTGCAAAATTTCTGACAAAACCCAAACCCCACTTGACATAAAAAAAGTCATTGACAACATGCCTATGCACTCTACCCCAGGCCCAGACACCTGGAATTCCATGTTCATCAAGAAATGCAAGAAAGCATTATTATGTGCTATGAATATTTTATGGAGAGAAAGCCTAGACACTGGGGTCATCCCAGTCATTAAAAACCACAGATAAACAATAAACAATAGCAAAGAACTATAGATGGATAGCATTAATTTCCCTCATTATAAAAATCTTTGAAAGAGTTTTTAAGAGCAAGATCATTCACAAAAGTTGCACAACCCAGGGCAGCATGGGTTTAGAGCAGGGTGCTCCTGCCTCTCCCAACTACTGGACCACTATGACATGATCTTGGATGCACTGGAAGATGAACCAAATGTGGATGTAATACATGTATATAGTCTTCGGCAATTGTGACCATAGTGTAATAGCACACAAAATGCATGCAGCAGGAATAACTGGAAAAGAGAGCAAATAGATTTTCAACTTTCTAACAAACAGAATTCACAGAGTAATAGTAAACAGAGTTGTCAGAGGCTGCCAAAGTGAAAAGCTGTCCCCCATGGCACAGTACATGTCCCCATCCTTTTCCTCATCCTCATATTTGACAGACAGGGGCATAAATCATAACACAATATTATTCTTTGTAGATACTAGAAGTGCTAAACCCAGAATGGTCGTACAGTGCTACAGGGAGGAATGTATCAGAAGATGTATATGCAACAAGTAAGGGTTAGGAATGTGCAAGGGTAAGGGTTAGTGGGGATAGTGGAGACTAAAAGAATTTAAAAAAAGAATTGTTATTTTTTCTTATGAAATGGTAGAGAATCTTTTTCTGAAGGTAATAAAACAAAAAGTACGAAATTTGATGGAAAACTGACGAAATTACACTCGTGAATTTTACTGCGTCAGCGATATTTATGCATTGGCGATTTTGCCCACTTTGACTCCTATTTTAGGCCAATTACATTATTCCAGTCGACCAAATTCTTAGCTATTTTGCTAGCATTACTTCTATTTTATCGATTGAGCACAAGAAACTACCCAATCAACTATTTCAACTACCCAATAAAGTGATCAGAAATTGGTAATTTGGCCAATTTCACACAAAGTTCAAAATATTCCAATTTCAAAATAGGGTCCAGAGTAAACAATGCAGGCATTCCTGGCACTAAAATAACATTTCCTCTGTTTATTAGTTACATTTCCAGGCTCTACAGATGAATTCCATTTTGATTTTTTAATTTACATAAAGAATTGTTATTCACACCAAAAAATAGAAGAGTTACTGTTATGCAATATTGAAATAATTGTATAAATAATATCAGCACATTCGTGAACATATATTAGACCCACCAGTTGATGTGTATTGGAAGCATGATGTCATTTGTTTACTCATGAACATTGGCAAAAATCTAACATTTCCGCTACTTTGAGCTCAATTTAAAGCTATTTTCATTACTAAAACCAATCAAAATCGTCTCTATTTCTGCAACATATCTTCCATTCTATCAAATGAGACCCTCGGTTTTTGTCGATAATTCTTTCCAGAATGCTGTTCGAGTGCTGTTACCGAACGAATTTGTTCCCATAAGGACGAATGTAAATTAGATTAGTCATTTTAGACCCCCAAAAATACACTTACAAAAGCACTTACAAAAATACACTTACATAATTGTTCGAGTTGGGAGCTGTACGAAAACCGAGGGTCCACTGTACACCACAAAGTCAGTGTTTTAATCCAAAAACATGGTCGCATTTTTTTTCCTCATTATGCACTGCGTGCTGCAGGATTTGTTTTATATGGTGCACACTTACCACACAGATGCATTTTCTCATATCTAGGCCCAAATTTACTGCTTACAGCTTATGTGAATGAGCTGAGCTCATGATGTTGACATATGGCTTGGACCCTCAAAGGGTTAAAGATCTTACAATAAGTTGGTTTCTGGTCAGAAGTCAAAGAGAGTGTCTGCATCAAAGGATGGGCCTTCAGCAAGGTCAGTTAGAGTAAGTACACTGGAGCAGTATCTATTGATAGACAGGACATCTATTAAAATATGTTGAAGTGACAATGCAACATGGCAATCCTCACAGAGCGCTGTCAAGAGTTTGTCCACAAGGTATCCGTGAGTGAGGTGCATGTTGCCAATTTGTAGGCGAGAGAGGGTGGTCTCCCTAACATGACTGTAGTGAGAAAAACAATGGCCAGAAACCCAAACTTAATCTGAGAGATAGTAATTTATTGTGGTTCAGTGAAGACCACCATTACTGCAACACCATGGTTGGGTGGCCCACAGGTGAAATCACATTCACCGTCATTCATACAATAGCTGTCTTCCAAGAAATGCAGGCATAACAGTACCACTGACACCTCTGCATTACAACATTCCCACCCAAACTTTGAAGTGCAGACACTGCACTTCCTACCTTCAGAACTCAAGTCTGAATACATAACCAGTTTCCCAGAATCCCTTTATATTACCTTGCTTACTTTCCAACAGCATCCCAGATTTCAAAACCCCACTAGTCACTCTGATCTAACAGGCTCACATGAATGTTGAAGCCCTTATCACAGAAAATCACCTTCACTCTCTCCCTCCAACCCTTCCTGAGATGTCCTCTACCCCTCCTGTCCACTCCAATTATAAACCCTCTTCATCACCCTATTCTGTTCCAGCCCTTCTGAACATCCAAACCATCTCAACAACTCCTTTTGTTCTCTGCATTATATCTTTCATACTGCCACACTATTGTTTTTTTTTGTGAATTCTTTACACTATCTTCTAATTTCTGTTATCTAAATGTATATAGATATAATATGTTCATTACATACATATTGAAACCCTATTCTTTCAGAACTGTGTTATTTTTATGTAGTAGCACAGACATTCATTTATGCATATTTAAAAAATAAACTACAGCTTACAACTACAGTAGGGCCCCACTTATACAGCAGGTTAGGTTCCAGGGTACCACCGGAAAGTACACATCGCTCCGAGTGAAGGCATACAAAAGGAATAATTTTCTACAGTTACTCACAGTAATACTATTGTGTACACATTTTCTTTGGTGTTGAACTAGAGAAAACGTTATTCTTTCCAACACTCCGACAAGACAACTGGAAAAATATCTCATATTTATGTTAATTTATTCTACTGTGGGTGTATTTATCATGTTTATAAGTTATGTAGCATGTTTATTATATAATTTAGAAAAAATATCATAGATGGATAAATTAAAATGTCTATATTAACATAATATATGACATTTAATGCACCTCAAGAGTGATTATTATTATTATTAATATGGCTTCTTCAAGACTAATAAGACACTCATAGTGATTTTAACGTGTACCTGCATGCCAGCACAGTGTGTAAGTTTATTTAGGTACAGGTACACATAAGTATAATTATCAGAGTACAGTGGACCCCCGAGTAATGAGCAAAATTCATTCCAGAAGCCTGCTCAAGTGCCATTACCGAACGAATTTACTCCCTTAAGAAATAATGTCAAGTAGGTTAGTCCATTTCAGACCCCCAAAAATACACTTGCAAAAGCACTTACAATATTATACTTACATAACTGTACGATTTCCAGGGTGCTCGTTACTCGGGGATCCACTGTACAGTGAAACCCCGGTTTTCGTCCAGTTCGTTTTTGTACATCCACTCGGAAATCGTCCATACCAGATGCGACCACCTGCCGGCGCGATGCAGCCGCTCATACATTCATGACTCAGTCTGCCATTGTTACTCATTCAGTGAGCATTACTTTGGGGAAGTCCATGGGGTTGGTGGGGAGTAGCCAGGATGTGGAAGAGTTGGTGGACAACCACAGGGAAGAGCTAACCACCGAAGAGCTGCAAAACCTTCATCTGGAACAGCAACAGACCTTAGCTGAGGAAATTGCTTCAGAAGAGGAGGAAGAGAGAGGGAAGAATGTGCCTTCTTCAGCGATTAAGGACATTTGTGCAAAGTGGAGTGAGGTGCAAAGTTTTGTGGAGAAATATCACCCAAACAAAGCTGTTGCAAGTCGTGTCAGCAACATGTTCAATGACAAAGCTGTGTCCCATTTTAGACAAATCTTAAAGAGACACCAGAAACAGGCCTCTCTGGACAGATTTTTTGTGCGACACGGGTCCAGTGACTCTCAAGCTGGTCCTAGTGCCAGTAAAACACAAAGAAGGGAAGTAACCCCGGATAGGGCTTTGATACCTGAAGTCCTTATGGAGGGAGATTCTCCTTCCAAACAATAATCTCTCCTCCCTCTCCCCTCTTTGCCTTTTTCCATATGTCAACAAGAGTCTTCAATAAAGGTAAAAGTAATGTTAAATGTTCATTTATCCATTTCATTAGTGCTTTATAATTATTTCTCATTGTTTTCTGTATGTAAAACTATAGTTATTCTTTATAAAAAAATATTTTTTTAAAATATTTTTGGGTATCTGGAATGGATTAATTGGATTTACATTATTTCTTATCAGAAATATTACTTCAGTTTTTGTACAAATCGGTTTTTGGCCGACCTTCTGGAACAGATTAAAGACAAAAACTGGGTTCCACTGTATACAGTAGGCCCTCATTTAGCACGGTAGTTACGTTCCTGAAAACGTCGTGTTAGCTAAAATCGTGTTAGATAATTAAAAGAACTTATGGGAAAAATAGGGTTACGTTCATGAGTGTCCCCAAAAAGCCAAACAAGTTTTTTTTAGACCAACAGATCTTACAAATATAAAAGAAAATATGTAATTGTAGTTCATTATCGTGATGTATTATGTTGTTTTTACTGCTTAAGACTACAAATGTAACAGAAATAATAGTATTTACTTTAAATTGTGGGTGCTGATGTTTGTGGATGATTGTGAAGAGAGTGGAGAGTTATGCTGTGGCCCTACTGGGATGAGGTGGATAGTAGAGATTCTGGAACTGAAGTCGATGGTTGTACTGAGTGTCTCTAACTTTAATAAAATCATTCAGTAAGTCAGTCAAGTCATTCAGTAAGTCAGTCAAGTCATTCAGTAAGTCAGTCAAGTCATTCAGTAAGTCAGTCAAGTCATTCAGTAAGTCAGTCAAGTCATTCAGTAAGTCTGTCCATTCAGTAAGTCAGTTAAGTCATTCAGTATCATTCAGTAAGTCAGTCAGTCAAGTCATTCAGTAAGTCAGTCAGTCAAGTCATTCATTAAGTCAGTCAGTCAAGTCATTCAGTAAGTCAGTCAAGTCATTCAGTTAGTCAGTCAAGTCATTCAGTAAGTCAGTCAAGACATTCAGTAAGTCAGTCAAGACATTCAGTAAGTCAGTCAAGACATTCAGTAAGTCAGTGAATTCAGTGTCAGCTCAAGTCATTCAGTAAGTCAGTCAGTCAAGTCATTCAGTAAGTCAGTCAGTCAAGTCATTCAGTAAGTCAGTTATTCAAGTCATTCAGTAAGTCAGTCAGTCAAGTCATTCAGTAAGTCAGTCAGTCAAGTCATTCAGTAAGTCAGTCAGTCAAGTCATTCAGTAAGTCAGTCAAGTCATTCAGTAAGTCAGTCAAGTCATTCAGTAAGTCGGTCAGTCAAGTCATTCAGTAAGTCAGTCAAGTCATTCAGTAAGTCAGTCAAGTCATTCAGTAAGTCAGTCAAGTCATTCAGTAAGTCAGTCAAGACATTCAGTAAGTCAGTCAAGACATTCAGTAAGTCAGTCAAGACATTCAGTAAGTCAGTCAGTCAAGTCATTCATTATGTCAGTCAAGTCATTCATTAAGTCAGTCAGTCAAGTCATTCAGTAAGTCAGTCAAGTCATTCAGTTAGTCAAGTCATTCAGTAAGTCAGTCAAGACATTCAGTAAGTCAGTCAAGACATTCAGTAAGTCAGTCAAGACATTCAGTAAGTCAGTCAGTCAAGTCATTCAGTAAGTCAGTCAAGACATTCAGTAAGTCAGTCAAGACATTCAGTAAGTCAGTCAAGACATTCAGTAAGTCAGTCAAGTCATTCATTAAGTCAGTCAGTCAAGTCATTCAGTAAGTCAGTCAGTCAAGTCATTCAGTAAGTCAGTCAGTCAAGTCATTCAGTCAGTCAAGTCATTCAGTAAGTCAGTCCAATCAGTCAGTAAGTTAGTCACACAAACTTATATTTACATTTTTTTATGTGTACAAAGTAACACTTCATTACAGCCACAGGTTATGTCTTAAGAACATAAGAAAGAAGGAACACTGCAGCAGGCCTACTGGCCCATGCGAGGCAGGTCCAAATCTCCAACGGCTTAAGCCAATGCCCCGACCCAGCCAGGTCAGGTTACATTCACTTAAGGAAGGAGCACTGCATCTGACCTAGAAGCACAAGCTTGTCAGGTCCATTCTCACACCCATCCACACCCACCCATGTATTTATCTAACCTATTTTTAAAACTACACAACGTCTTAGCATCTATGATGGTACTTGGGAGTTTGTTCCACTCATCCACAACTCTATTACCAAACCAGTGCTTTCCTATATCCTTCCTGAATCTGAACTTTTCCAACTTGAAACCATTGCTGCGAGTCCTGTCTTGGCTGGATATTTTCAGCACGCTATTTACATCCCCTTTGTTTATTCCTGTTTTCCATTTGTACACCTCAATCATATCCCCCCTAATTCTACGCCTTTCTAGAGAGTGCAGATTCAGGGCCCTCAGTCTATCCTCATAGGGAAGATTTCTGATACAAGGGATCAACTTTGTCATCCTCCTTTGTACGTTTTCCAGTGCATTTATATCCATTCTGTAATACGGTGACCAGAACTGTGCAGCATAATCTAAATGAGGCCTAACCAAAGATATATAGAGTTACAGAACAACCTGAGGACTTCTGTTATTTATACTTCTTGATATGAAGCCAAGGATTCTGTTAGCTTTATTGCGAACACTTATGCACTGTTGTCTAGGCTTCAGATTACTACTAACCAGAACTCCTAAATCCTTCTCGCAATTACAAGTAATAAGATCTACATTATTCAGCTTATATGTGGCATGGTTATTGTCCTGCCCAACATTTAGAACTTTGCATTTGTTTACATTAAACTGCATCTGCCACTTCTCCGACCACTGCATCAGTCTATTCAAATCATCCTAGAGTGCTCTAATGTCCTCATTTGAATGAATTGGACGGCCTATTTTGGTGTCATCAGCAAATTTACTTATGCTACTATTTATTCCCTCATCTATGTCGTTTAAGTAAATTGTAAACAACAGGGGGCCCAAAACTGACCCCTGTGGAACACCGCTTGAGACGCGCCCCCATTCTGATTTCTCTCCATTTATGCAAACTCTCTGCCGCCTATTAGTCAACCATGCCTCTACCCAGGAAAAAATTTCTCCTCCTATTCCGTGTGCCTTAAGTTTCCTCAGTAGCCTCTCATGTGGAACTTTATCGAAAGCCTTACTGAAGTCCATATACACAATATCATATTCATTACCATGATCTACCTCCTTAAACACCTTAGTGAAAAAGTTAGTAAATTCGTAAGACATGAACGCCCTTTGTAAAACCGTGTTGAGATTCATTAATCAATTTATGCTTTTCAAGATGGCTACGAATTGCCTCTGCAATTATTGATTCCATAAATTTACCAACTATGGAGGTAAGGCTTATTGGTCTATAGTTCGAAGCTAAGGACCTGTCACCTGCCTTGTAAATAGGTATTACATTTGCCCTTTTCCACTTGTCTGGCACTATGCCAGTTTGTAGTGATATATTGAAAAGATTTGCCAAAGGTTTGCTAAGTTCCTCTTTACATTCCTTTAAAACTCTTGCAAACAGTTCATCAGGGCCTGGGGATTTGTTAGGTTTTAATTTCTCTATTTGTCTGAGGACCATGTCACTAGTTACCCCAATCGAGCATAGTCTGTTATCTTCCAGTTCTACATAATTTATTATTTCTGGAATTCTGCTAGTATCTTCCTGAGTAAAAACTGAGAGGAAGTAGGTATTGAAAATTTCACACATATCCTTATCACTGTCCGTGATCTGTCCTGAGTTACTCTTAAGTGGGCCTATCTTGTCCCTAATCTTACTTCTGTATACCTGAAAGAACCCTTTTGGGTTAGTCTTCGAATCCCTTGCGACCTTAGCCTCATAATCCCTTTTGCTTTTCTTATTCCTTTTTTATTTCTCTCTTTAATTGATAATATTGATTTCTTATCTGTCCATCCCCTCTTTTGATACGCCTATATATGCCTCTCTTTTGACCAATGAGATGTTTTAATCTATTGTTCATCCATTTAGGATCATTTTTGTTAGATCTAATTTCCTACTTGGAACAAAAGTTGTCTGGGCAGCTAGAACTATGCTCTGAAAAACGTCATATTGGCAACCAAAACCACCTACCTGACCCATAGTCAGGTCATCCCAATTAGCCCACCTAGGTAATTTCTCAGCCCCATGAAGTCGGCTACACGAAAGTCTGGAACTGAGACTTGATTGCAGTTACCTGGGTAATTCCATGATATATTAAAACTAAGTGATTTGTGATCGCTTTCCCCAAGCTCTTCATTAACCTCAAGATTATTAATTAGTGATTCTTTGTTAGCAAGAACCAAATCAAGCAAGTTGCTACCTCTAGTTGGTTCTGTCACAAACTGTTTTAAAAACAATCCTGAACCGTATCAAGAAAGTCACTAGACTCAAGATTACCTGTCACATTGTTCCAATCAATGTGTCTAAAGTTAAAATCTCCCATTAACACAACATTTTCATATCTAGACGCCTTATGAATTTCGTCCCATAGCAGCTTACTGCGCTCCCTATCCAGGCTTGGGGGCCTGTAAATCACACCCAAAATTAATTTTCACGACCCTCGAGAAACTGTAACCAAACAGATTCTGTATCCGCTGTTTCTAATCTTATATCTTGTCTAACACAACAATTTAAATTATCTCTGACATACATCGCCACTCCTCCACCCTTCCTGTTGACCCTATCAGTGTGGAATAGTTTGTAACCCTGAATGTTGCACTCGGAAGGCATTTCTCTATCTTTCAGGTTGAACCAGGTCTCTGTTATAGCAATAATATCTATATTACCTGCACTTGCAAGTAATCTTAGCTCATCTATCTTATTTCTTAGACTCCTACTATTTGTATAGTAAACCTCAAGGGAGCTAGTCACCCGTTGCCCTCTACTATCTCTCTTTGTTTGTTGATCAATTGTTTTGCATTTACAATCAACTTTATTTTGAATCTTATCTTTTAAACATAACCCTGGGGTATCCTGGTAATATCTGCTGTTTCCAGGCCTAATACCACAGCCTGATTGTCTTGTCTAATATCTTTTTCTTCGTTAATTCTAAGACTTAATAAATGCTTATACATTTTCTTGCCACTTTGAGCAACACTAGTATGCCTACTGGGTGACATGATTGCTTGGCAGATACAAGATATAGTAATTTAAAGATCAAAACACAATTCACTCTTATTCTTGACAAACAGCTGCCTTGACGCGTATGGAATACGAATGCTGGGATGGTGGGGTGTTGTTGGGGGAGGGGTAGCCTGGGAAGGCGGGTGGTCTCCCCAGCTGTTCCACAACATTAGCACCGGCCGCTTGAGGGAATGGTTATTTGTTTTTTCTTCCCACAAACTGTAAGTAAGTTTATTCAGGTATACACAGATACAGTTACAAAGATTATCATACATAGTAGCATATGTGTAGAGAACCTAGGATACCCAAACTTTGGGTTATCCTAGGTTCTCTAGGATAACACTGGGTTATCCTAGGTTCTCTAGGATAACACTGGGTTATCCTAGGTTCTCTAGGGTAACACTGGGTTATCCTAGGTTCTCTAGGATAACACTTTGGGTTATCCTAGGTTCTCTACACATATGCTGCTATGTATGATAATCAATGTAACTATCTCTGTATACCTGAATAAACTTAGTTTGTGGGAAGGAAAAACAAATTCCCTTTTCCTCAAAGCATGAGGATTCTTAGAGCGGTAAATAACCATGGGCTTACACTTGAAATCACCTGATGCATTACCCAAAAGGAGCAAGGTGAAGCGATCCTTTGCTGTCTTGAAGCCTGGTGCACTTTTCTCTTGCTGACTGATATAAGTTCATGTTGGCATTTTCTTCCAGAAAACACTTGTCTCGTCAGCATTAAACATTTGTTGTGGCTCATAGCCACCCTTAGTAGGACCCCCACTGACTCAATGGTTTAACCTACTGCAGGCGACCGCGGGCTCAAAAATTTTCCCCTCCAGCGAATCACGTAATATAAGGTTTACGTCGTGTTAGATAAAATTGTGCCGCAATTCTTCAATCGCGTAATACCCAAAACGCGCAACATAAAGTCGTGCTAAATGAGGGTCTACTGTATATAAAATTTGAAATAACTTTAAAACACTTGAAGTTTTGGAAAGTTTCCAGACATAATGGAGAGTCGTGCTCGCAGAGAGTGTAAACAAACCGGGTGGCCAGCAGTGACCGTATTAAAAAGACAAGTGGGGGGGGAGCTGTATAGAGAGTTTTGGACATACTAATTTGAAATATCCATATCAGTGGAACGTCGTAAGGCGAAATGCCATAAAGCGAGGCCCTACTTTATAGCAAATTATACCACTGAACACTACTGTGCCAATCAATGAACAGAATATGTCATCTATAGAAAAAAGAGAGAGAGAGAGAGGGCAGGAACCAATAATGACAGGAATTGTAGTTTTAAGAGGAAGGGGGCAGAAGCTAAGACTAGATCCATGCAAACAGCTCAATGAGCATAACTTGGTGAGTATATATATGCACATGTAAACACTAAACACAAACACACCTACTTAAAAATGTGCAATACAAATGTGTATATGAATATAAATTCATATGATTAAATAAAATTACAGTTAAAAAATATATACCCGGTGCAATATGAAATAATACAAAAATAAATATGAGAGCTTTAAAAAGTCTGAATAAAATTATAAATAGGTTACAGACAATAATGTAGCTTGTGTTAAATTTGAAGCTACTTACATCATGATTACATTTGCCTATTTTGCATTGCTTATATGCCCTCCTTGGACCTTGTTTATATGCCTGCACAATATAAAGGAACTTTTCAAGTTTCTAGCAAGATCATTTTTTTTTTACTGTGTAAAACATATTGCAAGAAATTTGTATTAAGTTTTATTTGATTAATACTGTACAGTATTTGCAAGACTTTCATTATACGGTAATATAATACTAACAAGATTTTAAGTGAATATACTTCTCTAAATTTAGAGTTGTAATGTTTTCTTGGCCTATTTTGAAGCATTACCCACCTGAAATCTAGAAGGGATATCATAAATCTGTTTATTGAATCATTAATATACTAAGGACTGCAAACGCAGAGTTCTCTAGGAAACAGAATTTTTTTTTTTACTTTTTTGGGATGATTGGAATAAAAATGAACATATCAACAAATAATGCTAAACTTTCTATATATGCTAAGCATAAAATGAATTCTGAAACCTATGAGAGCAGAATCCAACTTATTACCCTAAACCTTCACAGAGTTCGCACAGGTAACAAACTTTTCCTGAGAAATTTATTTCTCTTTGGATACCCTGGCATGGTGTCAACCAGTGGCGACTTGTCCATAGGAACTGTAGAGCTGCAGCACCCCCAGATGCTCACTGCCAGACGTATGACTATCAACTTTACGCTAAAATAATCTGCAACTGACAAATATATTACAGGAAAAATCTGTTGTATGTAGTTTTCAGTATATGTATAAGCGATTTTTTATTTTTTGGGTTGAAACGAGATAAAAAATTATTAAAAATAAAAGTTTGATGTGGTACGATAGTATAGGTATTTCTGGCTATGAGCCGCCACTGGTCGCAACACCATTGATTTAGGACAACCACTGCACATTTAAATTTTAACAAAAGGATGGCAAATAAATGAGCACTAAGAGAGAAGTATAAAATAGGACAAGTCTACTAATGCTCACATGACTAGATTTCCCGGTAATTTTATCATAAAACAACGGAATGTAATTTTTATAAATTAACCTTTTCTGATAGAGCATATTATCAGAAATTTAGAATTTTACAAAAAAAAAAAAATACATATAACGGTTCTGCTTAGACAATACACCAATGTTAAGCATCTAAAAATTACATTATGATTTTTAGCTTCTTGAACTGCAAAGAATTTTTCCTAAAAATTTTAATAAGAAATTAATAAACTACTAGTTAACAAATAACAAGTGGCAAAAAATCAAAATTTGTATTTAAGGTATTCATATAAATTTGGAGAAATTGTTATAAAACGTAATACAGAGTAAATTCTGTTACAAGAAATAAACACAAGGTAATTATATCTTCCATACCCTTATGGAAGAGTATGCACACATTGGTGATATATACACAAATCATTTATCATAATTCTGAATGGACTTTCTTATAGCTGCAGCTACTTGCCAAGGGTCATGGGGTCTGTATACAATCTGAAAAGAAGAAAAAGTTTTGCAGTGAACACACAGGACTCTTATTAGTATTTGGACACAATATGTGTCTGCATCAAGTATCACTATAAAGCTCACAACCCTTGAAATAGAAGTATTTGGTGGTAATGTAATCAAATACTGAATCTAAATTATAAAAAAAAAAATATGCTGCTTCTGGTCACAGCAAGTTTGGCTGAGAAAAGGCAAGTTAGCAGAGAGCTTTTATAGGGACACTATATTGTTTTGTTAAGATCTTAATAAAGTTTTACAGTGAATACAAATTGCATACTTGCACGCATAAAGGGTTTTTTGGGACTTGACAAGCTGTTGGAGTGTGAGCAAGGTAACATTCTGTGAAGGAATTCAGGGAAACCGGTTAGCCAGACTTGAGTCCTGGAGGTGGGAACTACAGTACCTGCGCTCTAAAGAAGGGGTTTGGGATATTTGCTGTTTAGAGTGATATCTGAACTGTCATATCCGAGTGCCTCTTGCAAGGCAGTGATAGTATGAATGATGGTGAAAGTGTTTCTTTTTTGGGTCACCCTGTCTCGGTTGGAGATGGTAAACGTGTTAAATAAATAAATAAAAGAGGTTTTGTGTGCAAGGGGTTTGGACATGCAACAGGCATGTGTGAGCATGTTAGATAGGTGTTATGTTATTTTCCCTTATTTATCATCAAGGTTCTACATGTACTAGCATAGGGTATTTACTTAAAAGGTCTTATAGATTAGGGGAATACTTACATTCATGATCAGCTGCTGTATCTGAAAACTTATTGGTCCTCTCACATTCCTCTCAAAAGGTTATTTAAACCAACATTATAAAAAT
>WNWK01019015.1:0-15000 GCA_009830355.1 Cherax destructor | reverse complement strand
CTTTCTTTCTTCCTTCCTTCCTTCTGGTATCCTGGGCATTTCTTTCAGTCACAAACTCCTCAAAACCATGAAATTTATGTTCAGAGACACTTCCATCTGTGTTAGAGCTATCATTGAGGAAGAGAACAGTCCCAGATGCGCCAAGGAGTCAGATAATTCTTACCACTAGGCATGCTGAACAAGGACTACTGAAATGGCGTTCCCACAATGCACCACTGGCTGCCCGATTATTTTTATACTGCGCACACTGACCACACAGACCCATTCTCTCACATGTAGGCCTACCAGCTTTCTCCTGCTTGATTTGAAGCCGCTAGAATTTAGGCGTATAGATACGTCCAAAACAGTGGCTCGTAAGACGTATATATACGACCAAAACAGTCAAAGGGTTAAAGGTTATTATCAGATACCCCTCACACAGCGGGCAAAGGAAATTTCAGCCTTCGTCAGACCAGATGGCTTATTTAAATATACAGTGGTCTCTCAACTAATGAACTTAATCTGTTCCAGGAGCTAGTTCTTAACACAAAAAGTTCGTAATTCGAAACCTTATTTCCCATAAGAAATAATGTAAATACAATTAATCCGTTTCCACCCAAAAATTTTCACCAAAAATTCATTTTTTTTAAAGAATAAATACTATAGTTTTACATACAGAAAACAATGAGAAATAAATATAGAGCACTAATTATAATAGACAAATGAACAGTTAAATAAGTTTGACCTTTATTGAAGACTCTTGTTGGCGTATGAGAGAGTCAGGAGAGTTTGTTTGGAGGCAGGACAAGATAGCCCTTCAATATGACAATAATATCAACTCTACAGCTTATTTATCTAGCACAATTCATCTAATATGACATAATAAACAATATTAATAACATAGAAACATGATATAAACTCTAGAATGAATAAAACATGTCATTACGAATCTGGAAGGACTGGTGGTGTGTGTGTTGGTGTTATTGTTGGGTATAAGGACTGTTGGAGTGTGTTGGTGTTGTTGTTGGGTATAAGGAGGAGATGGTGGCAGAGTATGGCGCTCTTCTCAGAGTCCCTATAATCTCAAACAACATTGTAGAAGTTAAGTTTTGTGTCGTCATTTTCTATCGATTAATCGCTTAACTTAAGTAAGTTTATTCAGGTATACACAAATCCAGTTATACATAGATTATCAAACATAGCAGCATATGTGTAGAAAACGTAGGATAACCGAAAAAAGTCAAGACAGAGTGACTTTTTTCCATTGCTACACTTTATCACTGGCTGTTGCTATAGCCTTTATCGACTTGTGAAGCTTCTTTGGACCCATAGTGACTTATTTCACAGTGACAATCACTGAACCAGCAATAAACACAACAAAAGTATTGTGAATGTTTGAAAGAGCGCACTGGGTAATGTTCTCTCAAGTGTAAACAACACTTGACTGGCGTCCTGTCCACCTCACCACAGGTGGACAGGTCTGGTACGGTTCGCTACACAGCTAGCTTTTGTGAGACTTCGTCTGGAGGTGGGGGTGTTATGGGGCTATAGGCCCCAACATGTATTAATGTATTTAAATAACAATTATTCGTGAATACCTAATTATATTGAATTAATCACAATTGCTGCTTAAATGTCAAAAGGGCAGGCCACTCTTGAGACTAAAAAGAAGCTGAGCAGGCCTGATTTTCTCTATATAATAGGTTATAGTATACACACACATTTAAATAAGTAGTTATAAAGTTGTATTTCTTTTGTAAAAGTATAAGGTGTATGAGAAAAACAAATTTGTGGTAGCTAGGGAATTGTGCTTATTGACATTCAAATTCAAATTCAAATTCAAATTCTTTTGTTTGTTGTGCTTGTTGAAATTCTTTTGTTTGTTTGAGTGAGGGGAGCCTAGCTAAGCCCCTCCCTCTCTCTCACTCTCCTGAATGTCTTCAAGCTGGTAGGATGCACTGGTCTTTTCTTATCTTTCTGGGCAGAATATGTGTGCCAAAGGTAAGGGTTATATTTTAAAGTTATGCAACCACCATACTCTATGATTACAGTGTGTTAAAACATTGAGGGTAAAAGAAATGTTGAGGAAAAGAGTGTTAACATTGGCAGGTGGACCATGTGGTTTGGGAGATGCTGGTTACATGTTGTTATGATTGTAAGACCTGTACATATTATATATATGCCTGAAAATATTATATTTTATTTATATAATGGTGGTTTAAATAACCCAGTGAGAGGATTGGTGAAGGTTTTCAGATACAGCAGAGAATCATGAATGTAAGTATTACCCTTGACTATAAGACCTTACTGTTATTACTACCCCCACACTAGTACATATAGTGAGAACCTTGATAACATCAAAGTAAAGGGAAAATAACATAACACTCCCCTAACCCTCCTGTCCTCCAGTGTTGTCAGGCCGATTTCCCTTAACCTTTCTTCGTAGAACATTCCCCTTAGCTCTGGAACTAACCTTGTCGCAAACCTTTGCACTTTCTCTAATTTCTTGACGTGCTTGACCAGGTGTGGGTTCCAGACTGGTGCTGCATACTCTAGTATGGGCCTGACGTACACGGTGTACAGTGTCTTGAACGATTCCTTACTAAGGTATCAGAACGCTATTCTCAGGTTTGCCAGGCGCCCATATGCTGCAGCAGTTATCTGGTTGATGTGTGCTTCTGGAGACGTGCTCGGTGTCATACTCACCCCAAGATCTTTCTCCTTGAGTGTGGTTTGCAGTCTTTGCCCACCTAGCCTATACTCTGTCTGCGGTCTTATTTGTCCGATCTTCATGACTTTGCATTTGGCGGTGATTACATGTAAATGATAATGAAAGTGTTGAATGATGGTGAAAATGTTTTTTTTTTTTTTGGGTCACCCTGCCTCGGTGGGAGATGTCTGACGTGTTGAAAAAAAATATAGGAAATAATCACAAATGAGATAATAGGGGGAAAGTTGAATGATAGCTCTAGGCCTTTTGTATTACAACCAACACTTTTACAAGAGCTTGCAATAGTGCAAAGGAATGGAGAGAAGCCCAGGTAGATGTGTCCAAGAGAAAGCCTACACAGGAAAGCCAAGGACTGCAGCCAGGATGGTGAGGTGCCTCACTGCCTGATGGCAGAAGCAAATTTCCTCATGGATTAGCCACATATATTTAACAGAAAATTTTTAATTTTTGGTTAAAAAAATATTCGGTTAATAAAAATTTTTGGTTAAAAAAAATATTCAGTTGATGAAAATATATTTTATGGGATTTTCTGAGGAATGACTTATTCAGTGTTATTGAACCATTCATAGTTATTTTAATTTCTTTTTATTAAATGCATACTACCTACAGTGGTACCTCGAGTTACGATGGTCCCCAAAATCGCCCTTTTATGTAAGTTTATTTTTTTAAATGCTTTTGTAAGTATATTTTTGGGGGTGTAAAAGGACTAGTCTATTTTACATTATTCCTTATGGGGATAAATTCGTTTGGTAATGGCACTTGAACAGCATTCTCGAACGAAAAAATATCGTAACTCGAGGTACCACTGTATATGACAATGAAATATTCATCTGTAGAGTTCACTAGTGTTTTATCAGTTGTTTTTGTTTAATATCAACAGAAGGCTGAAACAGTTCACAGTGTGTTAAAATAATTTACCTGAAAAATTTCAAAAGTACTAAAGTCTGCTCTTAATGAAGAACAGTCACCTCTGGATATTAGAAATGCTATTGCTGGTATACGACCTTTTGAGGCATTTTCAGATGTCCCTAGTGCAGGCCATGCTCCACCCAACCTGTAAATAAAATATTTTCAGTAATTATGGCTCTATCAATTCATGCTTCATATATTTATTTCTAACACAACAAACACTAAATCGTATTTACCCATACAATAGGGAAAGCCTCTATACTAAGAAGTTTAGTTTGATATCTTTATTATGCACCCCATACCCATGGTGTGGGCGGTAGTCAAAGATTACAGAGGTACATAATGGGTCCAGGGACTGGGCCCCAAAGTTTTGATAGCTAAGCAAGTTACAAAGGTAATGAACTCACAAGTTACAAAGGTAATGAACTCACAAGTTACAAAAAAAAGTAAAGAGTAATGAACTCCAAGTTACAAGGTAATGAACTCAAGTTACAAGGTAATGAACTCACAAGTTACAAAGGTAATGAACTCACAAGTTACAAAGGTAATGAATCATTTAGTAAGTAAATTTACTTACTTACGTTTATACATGGTTACAATCATGAACAAATTATAAAGTAATGAGCAGTTCTTGGTGCAAATATTAATTGTTGGGTCACATATATACACACACACACACATACATACACACACATACATACACACACATACATACACATGGGGCCAGGAGCTGAGTCTCGACCCCTGCAACCACAATTAGGTGAGTACATACACACACACACATAGAGTAGTCAGGAAGTGGAATAGTCTAGCAAGTGGTGTAGTGGAGGCAGGAACCATACATAGCTTTAAGACGAGGTATGATAAAGCTCATGGAGCAGGGAGAGAAGGGACCCAGTAGCGGACAGTGAAGAGGCAGGGCCAGGAGCTGAGTCTCGACCCCTGCAACCACAATTAGGTGAGTACATACATGCACGGATATACAACAGGCCCAGTTTTCAATCGACATATGCCCAGGATAAAATGGTAATTAATACACATACACACACACACACACACATGCTTTATTTACAGGGACTAAGAAGTAGGTCCCCTTCTTACAATCATCTGAGTTACAAGCCTCTGCACATATGATAAGGACGCTTTGGAATCAATTTCTAACAAAGTTGGATCTATAAATACAAACATTGTAAACATATACAGTGGACCCCCGAGTTTCGTGATTAATCCATTCCAGAGAGTCTGCCAAAAGGTGAAATTCATGAATTGCGAAACCATTTTCCCCATAAGAAATAATGTAAATCCAATTAATCTGTTCCAGACACCCAAAAGTATTAACAAAAAATAATTTTTTTAGTTTATATATAAATTTACATACAGAAAACAATGAGAAATCAAGTATAAAACAATAATAACATCACACTTGCCTTTATTGAAGACTCTTGTTGGTGTACGGAAGATGGGAGGAAGGGAGAGGATGAAGTTACACTATTGTTTGGAAGGGGAATTCCTTTCCATAAAGACCTTAGGTACATTATCCGGGGCTATTTTCCTTCTTTGTTTTTTTAATGCCACTAGGACCAGCTTGAGTCACTGGACCCCTGTTGCTCAAAAAATTGTTCCAGAGAGCTCTGTTTCTGGCGTCTCTTTAAAATTTGCCTAAAATAGGACAAGACATTGTCATTGAACATGTTGCAGACACGGCCTGCAACAGCTTTGTTAGGGTGATGTTCCTCCACAAAGCTTTGCATCCTACTCCACATTGCACAAACCTCCTTAATCTCTGAAGAAGGCACCTTCTTCCCTCTTTCTTCCTCCTCCTGTTAAAGAATTTCCTCAGCTATGCTCTGTTGCTGTTGCAGATGAAGCTCATGCAGCTCTTCAGTGGTTAGCTTTTCACTGTGGTCCTCCACCAACTCTTCCACATCCTGGCCACTCACATCCAACCCCATGGACTTCCCCAAAGCCACAATAGATTCCACAACTGGCATAGGGTTGTCAGGGTCACCCTCAAACCCTTCAAAATCTTTGTCGAGGACACAATCTGGCCACAATTTTCTCCAAGCAGAGTTCAAAGTCCTGGAAGTCACTCCCTGCCAAGCCTTACCTTTAAAGTTTATGCAATTGAGGATATTGAAGTGATTCCTCGAGAACTCTCTTAGGGTCAATTCAGTATCTGAGGTCACATCAAAGCACCTTTGAAAAACTGCTTTGGTATAGAGTTTTTGAAGTTTGAAATGATCTGCTGGTCCATGGGCTGGATGAGAGGAGTGGTATTAGGGGGCAAGAATGATGAAACTAAACTCCTCCACCATTCGGTCATCCAAGTCTGGAGGATGAGCAGGAGAATTGTCCTTTACCAGGAGGCACTTGAGTGGCAATTTATTTTCCAGGAGGTATTTCTTCACACTCAGGCCAAGCACTTCATTGAGCCAATCAAGGAAAATTTCCCTCATGACTCATGCCTTACTATTAGCCTTCCACATCACACACAATTTATAACTTGGCGACACTGTTTTTCTTGAACACTCTGGGATTTTCAGTGATACACGAGTAAAGGCTTCACTTTGAAATCCTCACTAGCATTACCACAGAACAAGAGAGTTATCCTGTCTTTCATAGGCTTGTGTCCTGGCAGTGCCTTTTCCTCCTCCATGATGTAGGTCCTCTTTGACATTTTCTTTCAAAAGAGGCTTGTTTCGTCACAATTGAACACTCGTTGGGGGAGGAATCCTTCATCCTCTACGTACACCTTGAATTCATGCACAAATTTTTCTGTCGCACATTTGTACATTTGTCAGAACTTGTAGCTCGCCATGCCTTACCACACTGTGTATGCCACTACGCTTCTTAAATCTCTCAAACCAGCCTTTGCTGGCCTTAAATTCACTAACATCAGCACTCATTCCAGGTATTTTCTTTATGAGATCGGCATGCAACTGCCTTGCCTTTTCACAAATTATTGACTGCATAACACTATCTGATAACTGTTTTTGGTTGATCCACATCAACAACAAATTCTCAACATCTTCGATTATTTGCTATCGTTTTTTTTGTGAGCATATCTACCCCTTTTGCAACAACAGCTTCCTTGATTTCCTTTTTCTTCTCGGTTACACGCACTCCACTTTCATATTTTGCAATGACTTCTTTCTTTAATTCTATCATGTTTCTCACCTTCTTTACCAGAGGGCTGGCACTAGGAGCTTTCTTTAGGCCCATGGTGGCCACATGGTGGCCCATGGTTGCCCATGGCAAGCACAAAAAAGAATGAAATATTACGAAATGTATCTTATGAACGTGTGGGGTGATGGTCACTCGCCGAGAAACAATGCCACAATGACTCTTAATGGTTTGTGGGGCATCTTTGTGTGTGCGTGGACGCTGGGAGGTCGCGTGGATGCTGGGAGGTCGCTCGGACGCGTTCCATATGACCGATGAATCGCAAGGCAAATCACGAAACGCGAGGCTATACAGTGGACCCCCGAGTTTCGTAAACCCCGGAAATCGTACATTTATGTAAGTATAATATTGTAAGTGCTTGTGGAAAAATATTTTTGGGGGTCTGAAATAGACTAACCTACGTGACATTTTTCCTTAAGGGAGTAAATTCGTTCGGTAATGGCACTTGAGCAGACTTCAGGAGTGAAGTTTTTACGAAACTCGGGGGTCCACTGTATTTTGACGAAAAAAGTTGCCGAAAGGCGAAATTCACGAAACGTGGGTCTCACAATGATTTTTTTGGATTTTTTCCCCTTAGCTTTTTCACCAAGTGCATTCATATTTTACATGGGAATGTTTCTCCAATTACAGCATGAGCATGGGTGTCTGTGGTAAAATAGGTTCAGAGTTTCAAACACTTGCATTACATAAAAATCTCAGGATCTCATTAGGGTCATAAGCAAAGGACCTACTGCAAACATATCTACTGCACTGTGTCATCAAATATGGTAGGAGGGGCACAAAGGAACTCCTCCAAGCATTATTTCTATGCAGTAAAACCCCTCTATCTGGTGATCCAGTATCTGCTGATTCAGTTATCCATGGTTTGCCTTGGCTCAAAAATATTAAGGTTGCAATTTAAGGTTTCATTTTTTCATATATCTTCCGATTTTATTCATTTTTTTTTATTCTTAAAATAAGAGTGTATAAAACAAGGTCATATAAAGTTTCAATAAAATTTGGCAGAAAACAAGCACATACTGGCACTGTCACTAGTAGTTCAGTAATAGTATTAGTAGCATATAACCGTTAGTGAGTCACGAGCCTTGCATGTGATCATTGGCTGTTACAGCCTTTTTGATGACCTAAGCAGTGTCAGAGGTCAATCTCGAATATGAATGCCACTCGCCCACCAGCGTCAGTTCCATACCAGAGAGCAGACAGTACACAGGCCAGGCGTTAAGCTCTGAGAGTACTCCCATATATATTACCTCCAATACAGCAAGTTCCAACCTAATCACGTCTGTGTTATTACCCAATCCATGAAAAGACCACCCACGACAAATGGTTGCAGCTTGTGGGCGTGGATTTCGGGTACAGTGGTCCCTCGACTAACGAAATTAATTCGTTCCAGGAGCTATTTCTCAACATGAAACTTTCGTAATTTGAAACCTTATTTCCCATAAGAAATAATGTAAATACAATTAATCCGTTCCACCCAAAAATATTCACATGCTAAATAATAAAAAACAGATTAATAAATAACATTTACTTACCTTTATTGAAGAGAGTTGCAGGCATCTGGAAGATAGGGTAATGAGGTAATGAGTAATGAAGGTCCTGTTGGGCATTTTCTTCCAAAATAGGCCTGTTTCATCACAATTAAACACTTGTTGGGGGAGGAATTCTTCAGCCTCTACGAAGGGGAATCTCCACTCCCTGCCTTCCTGCTACACTCCCTGCCTTCCTGCTACACTCCCTGCATGCCTGCTACACTCCCTGCATGCCTGCTACACTCCCTGCATGAATGCTACACTCCCTGCATGAATGCTACCACTGGGATGCCACTAGGAAGCTTCTTTGGACCCATGGTGACTTATTTCACAGTGACAATCACTAAACCACCAATAAACAACAAATTTATTGTGAATGTTTGAAAGAGCACACTGGGTAATCTCTCAATGGTAAACAATGCTTGACTGGCGTCCTGTGCAGGCGCAGGGCAGGCGCGGGGCAGGCGGACAGGTCTGATACGTTTCGCTACACGAAAGCGAAAAAAGCTTTCGTTACACGATTTTTTTCGTTGTATGGGCCTTTCATTAGTCGGGGGTCCACTGTATTTATGCAGATTTAAGAAGAAGATAGAACCGGGTGTGTGTGTGAGTGCCGCAGGCGTCTCAGAAGCCAGCCGCTGTGCCCCTCACCTACCTCAACCGGTGATGTCAACCATCCAAGCCAGTTTGTACAGCCGGTTCTCAAGCCTTCTGGCTTATAATTGCAATTAAACCAGCCAGTTAAGCCAGTCTATGGGAGAGAGCCTCAGTTATCATCCAGCCTGTATCTTCGTCATCCATTCTGTTCCTCAGTGCTGTGTGCATCGTACAAACATTCACGTTCGCCAGTCTCGAGGGCTTAAGCCAGCGGCTCGTCAGTTAAGCCAGTTCCTCCTTGAAGTATTGTCTCCAATATCGCTTTGTGCTACCAGTTGGGTGCTAATACAGAGTGGTTTTCACCATCCCTGTGGCTTATGAAGCCACCTGGGATTTTCGAGACTAGTAGTGTGGGCGCCAGGAGTCGCGACGTGACGTCATCTCAGCGCACGAGCTCCAACCACCAACTCCCACTAATGCCCCAAGCCAAACACCACCGCAAACCCACTACTCAAGCCTCCACCTTCTTGTGGCTATTTCCACCCTTATACCGGGTTCCTCGCATCATCCTTTCGGCTCACATGGCAGGTGAAATTCAAGAGTGTGTTTCTTCATACCAGAGTGCCACCGGAAAGGCCTCAGCCATGTGAGTCCACCTTGTGAGCGCTAATTTCTTCGAGAATCGCTGAGTGTATGGTGTAGCCAGCCAGCCAGCCGCCAGCAACCATTATCCTCTCATCCTTCCTCTACCACCGCTCAATCAACATTAGAGATAATTTTTTGTTTATAGACATTTGTGTGTGTGAGACATTTCTACAGTGAATTTCTTAGCGACATTCAAAGACTTGTGTCTTCCTTCCGTGTTTTGACTGTACATTCTGTTCCAATAATTTATTTTTCAGTGCCTCATGCATTAAGTGTTTTATTTCATGTCTATGTTCTTTTGTGTATTTCTCTAGACCTGAAGTAAGTATTTATTTTTGTATCCAATTTATTCTGTGACTTGTGTGCAGTATAATGCAATTTTTTTTTTTAGTCACCTAGTGCAGTGCAGTGCTTCATTAACTTTTATTTGTATTAATTCCGTGTTGTGTTTACACAATATTTCAGTGTCGTGTATTCTTATTTTATTGTCCTTGTCCCATTTTCATTGCATTTTCCTTGTTTTTTTATGTTAATGCTATGCACTAGTTCATTCAATGTTTCATTCTCCAGTTTTCTCCCTTACCAATTAATTCATTCAGTGCTGCCTTCCCCATTGTTTTAAATTACCAATTTCATTATCCAGTGTCTTACCTGTTTTATTTCCACAGACTTTAATGCCATATCTTCTGTGTGAAGATATATTTTATGTTGCAACACCTGCCAACATATTTCTTATTTCTGTGATTACCCATTGATTGATCCATTGATGTTTCTATGTTCTGCAGACTGTAAGTGTTGCCTTTCTTCATTTTGTACTTTGTATCATTTTATATTTTTTTCTCAATAATTCTTTGAGCAAATTCACTCTTAATATTCATATTTAAAGTACAGTGGATCCCCGGATTACGATGGCGTCGAATAACGATAAATTCGGAAGGCGATACATTTTTCCGTAAAAATAATGGTTTGGTAAACGATGATCCGCTCAGAAAACGCTATTCATCTTGGATGCGTACACGGCACAATGCTCAATCCAGAGTCAGTGTGCCATTGTTTACCAGCGAGTGAGCGCCACCCACGCATTCATACCATACATTTTGTCATTATTTCATTGTTTTTAGTGCTTGCAACTGCTAAATAAGCCACCATGGGCCCAAAGAAAGCTCCTAGTGCTAGCCCTGTGGTAAAGGGCTGAGAGGGGAGAATGTGTCTTCTTAAGTGATTCAGTGATTCTACGATATGTTATGATACTAGAGCAGCAGGAGTTGATAAGGGCTATAGTGCCAGCCAGCGATAAAGTGTAGCATTAACAGTGTAGCAAGTAAGTTAAGCCATTAATCGATAGAAAAATGACGATACGAAACTTAACTCCTCAATTGTTGTTTGAGGTATAGGGCAACTGACAACACCGCTGTGTGTCTGGCGGCCATCACTATTTAAGGGGTATCTTTCAGTGGCCCAACAACAACAAACACCACAACACCAGTCCTCGCATCTGTAATGATATTTTATTCATTCCAGAGTATATGTCATGTTTCTATGTTATTAATATTGTTTATGTCATATTAGATGAATTGTGATAGATAAATAAGCCACAGGACTATCTTGTCCTGTCTACAAACACACACCCCTGTCGCCGGCACAATTCCAAACAATCACCAAAAACAGAACTCTCTGAAACACTTTTTTGAGCAACAGGGGTCCAGTGACTCTCAAGCTGGTCCTAGTGGCATTAAAAAACAAAGAAGGGAAGTAACCCAGGAAGAGGACTTGGTACCTGAAGTGTTAATGGAAGGGGATTCCCATTCCAAACACTAGCAACTACTCCTTCCTCTCCCTTCCTCCCATCTTCCACACATCAACAACTCTTCAATAAAGGTAAGTGTCAAGTTATTACTGTTTTATGTACTTTATATCTCATTCTTTTCTGTGTAATTTAATGTGGAAACAATATTTATTTTAATACTTTTGGGTGTCTCAAACGGATTAATTGAATTTCCATTATTTCTTATGGGGAAAATAGATTCGGATTACATTATTTTCAGTTTAAGTTAAGCCCTCTGGAATAGATTAATCATGTAATCTGGGGGTCCACTGTAAAGTGTTATTATTATTCTCCTTGAATTCAATTTTTTACCTAATTGCAATAAGAGTTAAAGTGTTCAAGCTCATTGTTCCCAGTGCAAAATTATTTATTTTTATTGATGCATTGATTACTTCTGCAACTTACTTGCATTTTGAAATTTATTGTTCTACAGTGATTAATTTCTCCACTCATTTTATATAGTATTTTGTGCTCTATTTTATTTTTTTAATCATTGTTTAGTTTCCCTGGTGATCTCCTACTGGGATTTGCTTCCTTACCGATGGCATGCACAAATTGATGATCTGATTGTACCATTTTGGGGTTACCAACTTGGATCCGAGATCTGCCATACAGCCGAAGAGTACGAAGTTCGGATTAAGTCCTTCCAGGCCAGCGCATTTTCCAGTAGCGTACCCAAGCGATCAGGCACTGGTAATCCTGTCACTCCTGTCTGTGTTCCACCTACAACTTCAGGCATGCAAGATAGTGTCCAGTTGCCTCAGGTGTCTGAGGAACCTCAGACTACCTTGAGTGCTGAGCCTATCCCTGCAATGTCTACTAGTTCAAGTAGTAGTTTCTCCACAGGGAACGCCTTGTCGGAAAACGACTATTTGAAACTAGTAATGCCATCTCTTGTTGACTTTACATGCCATCTGCAGAAAGATATCTCTGTAGCGGCTAGTGCCCTCACTAGTGTCTGTTGTTGTCCCTCATGTTCCAGATGGTGATAACGTCCTCGTCGACAGTGATTCCTGTAAAGTGAAGGGTTTGTTTGTTGAGCCATCCTTACATGTTGTAAAAGATAGTAAGATCCATTTCTTCCTTGCCAACACTTCCGGTCACAGTGTTCGCCTCAGAGCAAATACCAATATTGTTGACCTTGTTCACTATCCTTACCCTGTTCGGGTAGGGGATGAGTTGTCACCTGACCAGTGGGTTGGTGCTATTTCAACCGGGGAGAGCTCATCCACTCCACTGGATCAATCCATTCCACCAGTAGAGGAGAAAGACTTAGCTCCCACTGACTTCCCAGATGAGATAAAATGTTTGTTGAATCTGTTGAACAAACGTCGTAAAGCCATTGCCTTACCAGATGAGAAGATTAGTATAATGAACTTATTGTCCCATCGCATCCCCCTTGAACCTGGTACTAGACCAATTTATGTACCTGCGTACAGAATGCCTCATTCACAAGTTGCTGTCGCAGATGAATTAATCAACCAGATGCTTGATAATGGTGTTATCGCACCTAACAATTCACCCTGGAATGCCCCCCTGGTCTTAGTACCTAAGAAGGATGGTTCTTGGCGCCCAGTGATTGATTTTAGGAAGTTAAATGCGAAAACAATTCCAGATCGCTTCCCACTTCCAGTACTTGGTGACCTTTTATGTAACATCGGAGATAACAAAGTCTTCTCGACCCTAGATTTGTTACAAGGGTTTTGGCAAGTCCCTTTTCACGAGGAAAGCCAAGAGCTAACCGCATTCTCCACTCCAACAGGCCATTTCAACTTCCTCCGTATGTCTTTCGGCTTAAGATCCTCACCTTTCACATTATTGAGGCTCATGACCAATATCTTTAGAGGCCTCATAGGTAACGCACATATGGTGTACAGTGAGCCCCCGGTTCTCGTTGGCAATTCGTCACAGAGGGCCCGTCGACCACCGGTTTGGTCGAACTCCGATTCTATTTTCCCCATAAGAAATAATGGAAATAAAATTAATCCGTCCCAGACATCCAAAAGTATTAAAATAAAATATTTTTTAGAACTTTTTGACATTAAATTAAACACAATTTTATAAAAAAATTAAGAAATAAATAGTACAATAACATGTCACTTACATTTATTGAAGAGTTGTTGATGTGTGGAGGACAGGAGGAGGAGAGAAGGTACCTGCTAGTGTTTGGAAGGGGAATCCCCTTCCATTAACACTGCAGGTACCAAGTTCTTTTCTGGGGTTACTGGCCTTTTTCTTTGAATGCTACACTCCCTGCATGAATGCTACACTCCCTGCATGAATGCTACACTCCCTGCATGCCTACTACACACCCTGCATGCCTACTACACTCCCTGCATCCTTGCTACACTCCCTGCATCCCTGCTACACTCCCTGCATCCCTGCTACACTCCCTGCATCCCTGCTACACTCCCTGCATCCCTGCTACACTCATTGCATCCCTGCTACACTCCCTGCAACACTCCCTGCATGCCTGCTACACTCCCTGCATGCCTGCTACACTCCCTGCATGCCTGCTACACTCCCTGCATGCCTGCTACACTCCCTGCATGCCTGCTACACTCCCTGCATCCCTGCTACACTCCCTGTATCCCTGCTACACTCCCTGCATCCCTGCTACACTCCCTGCATCCCTGCTACACTCCCTGCATCCTTGCTACACTTCCTGCATCCTTGCTACACTCCCTGCATAAATGCTACACTCCCTGCATGAATGCTTCACTCCCTGCATATTCTTTACCACAGGCTTGGCACTAGGAGCTTTCTTGGGGCCCATGGTGGCTTATTTAGCAGTTGCAAGCACTAAAAACACTGGAATAATGACAATATATATGGTATGAATGCGTGGGTGGTGCGTGGGTAGTGTTCGCTCGCTTGTAAACAATAACACACTGAGTGCCTGGGCGCCCAGCTGGGCCACGGCCACACGCGTACGCGTTCGGGACGGATAGCCGACTCGCCGAACTCCGAGTGGCCACCTAATACCGAGTCAAAAATATTGTAAAAAACCCGTCGAACACCGATTTGGCCGAGCTCTGATGCCGTCGAACACCGGGGGTTCACTGTACTTAGATGATGTGATTGTCATGTCACAAGACGTAGATACGCACTTGAAAAGACTTGACATAGTACTTGGTAAGCTTGAAGAAGCCAATTTATTTCATTGCAGGTTACATGGGTATTGGAAGTTACAATGTAAATTGAGTGCAAGGAGAGCCACTGACATGCCATGGCATTAGGGGCAGCTTATTCTAGTCCTTAAAAACTAGGTACTTAATATTAGAGAAATTTATTGAGTTTATTCTAGTTAAAAATTATTTTCAAAATTACAATATGATGAAATTTTACTGTTTAAATTATTATATAATGATATTAGATCTTAGATTGTTACAGGTGTTAAGATTCTTGAATGATAATATGGAATTGAGATTATCTTAAGGAAAATAACATTGAGCATTTTTGACATTAACTTATAATATGAGTAGGGGTAACATAATAGTAACATATTATTAAAAATTGAGATTATCGTATAGGAAAGTAACAATGAGCATTTTTCAAAGTAGTTTATAGCATGATCATTTAGGTTTGGGTGAGTAGGT